>OZ005734.1:150469286-150588056 GCA_963930755.1 Eudasyphora cyanicolor | reverse complement strand
ACCAAACATCTGCTAGTCTGGAGATCGGTAATCGCAGATATTGGGTGGTCTCCAGTTACTTGCCTTATGAAGCTCTACTCACCGACTGCCCTACTCAGGGAAGTAGTAGAAGAAGCAACGTCTGACGAGGTCGAGCTGATAGTTGGGGCAGACACGAACGCTCACCACACTATCTGGGGAAGTACTGATATAAACAATAGGGGCGATTCGCTTCTTGACTTTATTCTAACTACCAACCTAAGTATTCGTAACATAGGTAATAAACCGACATTTACAATTAAAGACAGACAAGAAGTACCAGATGTAACGTTTGCTACTGACCGGCTGTCAGACAAAATTATTGGGTGGAATGTACTGGACGACCACTCATTCTCAGATCACCATTATATTGAGTTCAAACTCGCTAAAAAAGCGCCTCAACCTGCCGTCCACAGAAATGTGAGAGAGACAAAGTGGCACCTGTATGAAAAGAATTTCAAGAAACTCCTCAACTCCAAACTTCTGTACGAACCGAATGACAAAGCCGGTCTGGATAATCTTGTCGAGCATATCACCACATCATTCAATAGTTCCCTTGAAGAAGCCTGTCCAAAAACAAGGTACAAGGGTAAAACTAAACCCCAATGGTGGACTTCTGAGCATACGGCTATGAAAAAGACCTGCAACAAGCTATTCAACAAGGCTAAATCTACTGGGGTCGCTAATGTTTGGAATGCCTATAAAGAGCAACTCAAGATCTATAAGAAGGAGCTTTGAAAGGCGCAAAGACGCTCTTGGTATACCTTCTGTGGCGAAGTGGAAAAGGTCTCCGACGCCGCAAGGCTGAGGAAAATACTATCAGCTTCACCCTGTACAGTGGGTTACTTGCAGGATGAGGCAAATAATTGGACCAAAAACAGCGAGCAGTCGCTCAATGTACTTCTCGACACACATTTCCCGGGGAATTCTCTAACAGAACCAGAGGATCAGCAGGACCATCATGAGTGCGAGTGGACTGCGAGCGTCGCTAGCTTGTTGACTGAGAGATCCAGAATAAGCTGGGCTATTAATAGTTTTGACCTGTAATAGACCTGTAATAGACCTGGACCAGACGGCATCACTCCAGCAGAAATGCAGAAAATGTTGAAGTACATTATCCCCTGGCTGGAGAAAATTTATGTAGGCTGTATCAGGCTTTCATACATCCCGAATCGATGGAGGGATACCAAAGTGGTATTCATACCTAAAGCGGGGAGATATCACACAATAGGCCAAAAGACTTCAGACCAATTAGCCTATCCTCCTTCCTATTGAAAGGTCTGGAAAGACTTTTAGATTATTTCATTAGAGAAAACCTGGATACGAAACTCCTGTCGGTGAACCAACATGCTTACAAAAAGGGGAAGTCTACAGAATCAGCCCTGCACGAACTTGTGAGCACTATCGAATCGTCCCTGCATTTCAAGTAATTCACCATGGTGGCATTTCTTGACATAGAAGGGGCTTTTAACAACATTCACTCAGATGCAGTAATTGCGGCACTGTCACATCTAAAAGTTAACTCTAGTTTGATTAGACTAATTCAAAGTCTGCTCAACAGAAGACGCATAACAGCATGTCTTGGGTCCACAACTCTAACAAGGTTTGTAAACAGAGGGACCCCACAAGGAGGAGTACTGTCTCCACTAATTTGGAACCTAGCGGTGAATGAAATCATGCTAGATCTAGAACGTTGTGGCTGCAAGGTCGTGGCATATGCGGACGACGTTGCAATCGCAGTGAGTGGCAAATTCGAAAACGTCGTCCGAGACATTCTACAGGTGGCTTTGAACAAATTGGCTAGATGGGCCAGAAGCAGCGGTTTGGGCGTAAACCCAAACAAGACAGAATTGGTTCTCTTTACTAGGATGAATAAAGTCCCACATGTGGACCCTCCACCTCGGATAAATGGAACAGATCTAGTCTTTTCTGAAAGTGCAAAATTTCTAGGAATAATTCTAGATAGAAAACTGTTATTTAGACTTAACGTATTGGAACGTGTAAGGAAGGCCAACGTCGCCTTATATTCCTGCAAAAAGGTAGGGCCTCTCCCCTAAAATCGTCCACTGGATGTATATAGCAGTAGTTCATCCAATACTGTTATACGGCATTGTGGTATGGTGGACGGCAACTGACAAACTAACCATCATTAACCTACTAACAAAGATTCAGAGAACAGCCTGCCTGAGCATAAGCGGAGCCTTAAGGACTACAGCGACCGAGTCTCTACAAGCCCTACTCCATATACTGCCGATTCGTTGCTGATCATTCGCAGTGAACGGACGTGTTTATCACATAGCGGATAGTTACCAGTACCTATTACGCAATAGCAAAAATCTGTACAAAGTCTGTAAGGCCTACATCGTAGTACCTATTACGGTCTAATACAGACAAAATTAAAATAAATTCTCTTGACGGGGATGCCTTCGTGTTCCGATGGAGCGCGGTTCCCCAATCGTCCGACTGTCCGTCCGTTGGTCTTGGCCAAAGCCGACCACACCAAAAATGGTGAAAATCTCCCCCAAGTACTCACAACAGGTGGTGCGGTGAGGGGAAAACGTCATGTCCGACCGTCAAAACGGAAGCACAATGAGCATCGTGTAGCGCTCAGAGTTTTGACGAAGTTGGAGGCTGTTGAGGTTTCGGCTCTTACCGAAAAACAAAAAGAGTCACTTACCTGGGCTAAAGGCGTCATAGATGCTTCTAAGGCCAATGAGTCGGCTGAAAGAGCCACAAATTCAGCTGTGTTAACGGCTAATAAAGTAAAACGAATCAGATCACCTGATGAACCCCTGCCTTCGAAAAAGGCAAGAGGCCCTAATGTCACCATCAACAGGACACTCACCAAGCCCTTCAATGAAGTGGCGAAGGAGAGTCTAGTGATGGCTGTTATAGACAGAAGTAGTGAGGATGGATCCATCCTCAAGGACAAATGGAGTCATGTACAATCAGCCATTATGGCTCATTACCTCGATGTCCGTAGAGAAATGCCGGGCAAACCACCAATCTGCAACGATGCAGGATGGCATCAGGGGAGAGTAAAGCTCTTATATTTCGGTGATGCCAGATCAGTAGACCTTTATAAGGCTGCTCTGAGTCGAGCGGGTGAGGTGTGGCCGGGTGCCCAGTTGGATGTTGTCGAAAAAAACAACATCCCTAGTCACCCTAGAGCCATCACCTGGGTTACAGAAGAGCCCTCCAACCCGGCTGACATCTTAGAAATAATAAAAGATTCCAATCCTGGTCTGCCGGCCCATAATTGGAGAATCAGCAAGGTGGGTGAGGCGGATGGTAAAAAGCGGCAGGTCAATCTTATCCTAAACGCTGAATCCACCTCCCATATACAAAGTGCGAGTGCAACCCTACAATATGGCTTCGAGACTATAATCTTGAAGATATACAAGCAGGATATAGCTCCCACTGCGGAAGGTGAGTCGTCCACCGTGGCACTTTCTGTAAGTGCGGAGGTAGCCACGCCTATTATTTCTGGTGACTCCAACTCTAACAGAAGATCTGTAACGTCCTACTCTGAGGACGAAAGCTCTACTTCTGACACAGAGGGGCTGAGGGGAGTCTCCGGACTCTTTGACGCATCTGGCGGGGACATGCTTCTCGACGATACGGACGAAGAGTTCGATAACACCCTTGTTGGGGTGGATGTTAATCTGTCAATTACCAATGATGGTAAGAATTCTACAGATTAACCTCCATCACGCTAAAGCAGCCTCAGCGGCTCTATTGCTGCGCCTGTCCACAGGCGCAGTAGACATCGTCCTGATACAGGAGCCCTACGTAGTGGGAGGAAGGGTGTGCGGTATTAGGACACCCAACTTTAAACTGCTTGTGGCCAACTGTGAAGGCACTCCAAGAACCTGCATTTTGGCCAGGAAAGATCTAAGTATCTTTCTCCTGACTAATTTAAGTGGTAAAGACCAAACAGCTGCTAGCCTGGAGATCGGTAATCGCATATATTGGGTGGTCTCCAGCTACTTGCCTTATGAATCTGTAGTACCGACTGCTCTATTCAGGGAAGTAGTAGAAGAAGCAACGTCTGACGAGCTCGAGCTGATTATTGGCGCAGACACGAACGCTCATCATACTATCTGGGGTAGTACGGATATAAACAATAGGGGTGATTCGCTTCTTGACTTTATTCTAACTACCAATCTTAGTATTTGTAACATAGGTAATAAACCGACCTTCACAATTAAAGACAGACAAGAGGTACTCGACGTAACGTTTGCTACTGACCGGCTGTCAGACAAAATTATTGGGTGGAATGTACTGGACGACCACTCATTCTCAGATCATCATTATATTGAGTTCAAACTCGCGGAAAAAGCGCCTAAACCCGCCGTCCACAGAAATGTAAGGAAGACAAAGTGGCATCTGTATGAGAAGAATTTCAAGAAAGTCCTCAACTCTAAACTTCCGTACGAACCGAATGACAAAGCCGGTTTGGATAATCTGGTCGATCATATCACCATATCATTCAATAGATCCCTTGAAGAAGCCTGTCCAAAAACAAGGTACAAGGGTAAAACTAAACCCCAATGGTGGACTTCTGAGCTAACGGCTATGAAAAAGACCTGCAACAAGCTATTCAATAAGGCTAAATCTACTGGGGTCGCTAATGATTGGGATGCCTATAAAGAGCAACTCAAGATCTATAAGAAGGAGCTTAGAAAGGCGCAAAGGCGCTCTTGGTATACCTTCTGTGGTGAAGTGGAAAAGGTCTCCGACGCCGCTAGGCTGAGGAAGATATTATCTGCTTCACCCTGTACAGTGGGATATTTACAGGATGAGGCAAATAACTGGACCAAAAACAGCGAGCAGTCGCTCAATGTACTGCTCGACACACATTTCCCGGGGAACTCTATAACAGAACCCGAGGATCAGCAGGACCAACAAGAGTGCGAGTGGACTGCGAGCGTCGCTAGCTTCTTGACTGAGAGATCCAGAATAAGCTGGGCTATTAACAGCTTTGAGCCCTTCAAGTCACCTGGACCAGATGGCATCACTCCAGCAGAAATGCAGAAAATGTTAAAGTACATTATCCCCTGGCTGGAGAAAATTTATGTAGGCTGTATCAGACTTTCATACGTCCCGAATCGATGGAGGGATACCAAAGTGGTATTCATACCTAAAGCGGGAAAGATATCACACACTAGGCCAAAAGACTTCAGACCAATTAGCCTATCCTCGTTCTTATTGAAAGGTCTGGAAAGACTTTTAGATCATTTCATTAGGGAAAACCTGGATACAAAACTCCTGTCGGGGAACCAACATGCTTACAACAAGGGCAAGTCTACTGAATCAGCCCTGCACGAACTTGTGAGCACTATCGAATCGTCCCTGCATTTCAAGGAATTCACCATGGTGGCATTTCTTGACATAGAAGGGGCTTTTAACAACATTCATTCCGATGCGGTAATTGCGGCACTCTCACATCTAAAAGTTAACACTAGTTTGATTAGACTAATTCAAAGTCTGCTCACCAGAAGACGCATAACAGCATGTCTAGGGTCCACAACTCTAACAAGGTATGTAAACAGAGGGACCCCGCAAGGAGGAGTATTGTCTCCACTAATTTGGAACCTAGCGGTGAATGAAATCCTGCTAGATCTAGAACGTTGTGGCTGCAAGGTCGTGGCATATGCGGACGACGTGGCAATCGCAGTGAGTGGCAAATTCGTAAACGTCCTCAGAGACATCCTACAGGTGGCTCTGAACAAGTTGGCTAGATGGGCCAGAAGCAGCGGTTTGGGCGTTAACCCCAACAAGACAGAATTGGTTCTCTTTACTAGGATGAATAATGTCCCACATGTGGACCCTCCACCTCGGATAAATGGAACAGATCTAGTCTTTTCTGAAAGTGCAAAATTTTTAGGAATAATTCTAGATAGGAAAATGTTATTTAGACTTAACGTATTGGAACGTGTAAGGAAGGCCAACGTCGCCTTATATTCCTGCAAAAAGGCTGTAGGGTCGCGGTGGGGACTCTCTCCTAAAATCGTCCACTGGATATATATAGCAGTAGTTCGTCCAATACTGTTATACGGTATTGTGGTATGGTGGACGGCAACTGACAAACTAACCATTACCAACCTACTAACAAAGGTTCAGAGGACTGCCTGCCTGAGCATAAGCGGAGCCTTAAGGACTACAGCGACCGAGTCTCTACAAGCCCTACTCCATATACTGCCGATTAATATTGTGGCGAGAGAAGTTGCAACCAAAGCGGCAATAAGATTAAACTGCCTATCAATGTGGAGGTACAAGAACTATGGTCACATGAGGATATCAAAGTGTAGTGCTATGGTAACCGACCGAGTGGACTATATACCAACAGTGTACACCTTCGAGAGAAATTACATCACTATGATTCCCGCCAGAGATGAATGGGTCGGCAGAATACCAGGTAATATAAACCATCTCCACTTTTACACGGATGGTTCGAAGCTTGATGAAAAGGTTGGCTTCGGCGTACATTGTGAAGAACTTAGTCTGGATATAGCTCACAGACTACCAGATACCTGCAGTGTCTATCAAGCCGAAATAATGGCAATATGGGAAGTCGCCAAGTGGCTGAGTCGCAACATAGTAACCAACAATGGCGTTGTCATTTACTCGGACAGCCAGGCTGCCATCAATTCTCTGGAGGCAACATCCCTAAATTCACAAACAGCCCTCGACTGCCGCAGATCTCTTAACGAGATGGCTGAGCAGTTTAATATACACCTCATATGGGTGCCTGGGCATAGGGATATCCCGGGGAACTGCAAAGCCGATGAACTTGCTAGGAAAGGGACGACATTACAAATTCTCGAAGAATTTGCATATATTGGTGCGCCACTATCCACGTGCAAGCTTTGGCTTAGGCAAGAGGCAATCAGGCAGTCCAACGATAGATGGACAGAAATCGGCACCTGCAGGGTAGCTAGACAAATCTGGCCAAGGTATGACCTGAGAAGGTCAAAATATCTCCTCGCACTAGAGAGGAAACGATTGTCTACGTTAGTACAGGTTCTGACGGGACACTGCTTGATCGGCGAACACGCCAAAAGATTGGGTATTGAGTCCAATGACTTCTGCCGAAGCTGTGGAGATGAGGAAGAAGTGGAGAGCATTGAGCACTTGCTTTGCGACTGTCCCGCTTTGAGTAAACGACGACTGGATATACTGGGGTCGGCCTTTTTAGGCAGCCTAACAGATCTTTCCAGTACTGATATTCGTACTATCGATAAATTTATATATCAAACAGGTTGGTTTCGATGAGGGGCATTTCAGCCCGTGGTAACACTAGGGACCTAAACTGGTCTATGTGAGCTTGTAAAAAAAATACGGCTGCCACCCTAACCTAAACCTAAACCTAAACCTACTGCCGATTAATATTGTGGCGAGAGAAGTTGCAACCAAAGCGGCAATAAGATTAAACTGCCTATCAATATGGAGGTACAAAAACTACGGTCACTCAGATGCAGTAATTGCGGCACTGTCACATCTAAAAGTTAACTCTAGTTTGATTAGACTAATTCAAAGTCTGCTCAACAGAAGACGCATAACAGCATGTCTTGGGTCCACAACTCTAACAAGGTTTGTAAACAGAGGGACCCCACAAGGAGGAGTACTGTCTCCACTAATTTGGAACCTAGCGGTGAATGAAATCATGCTAGATCTAGAACGTTGTGGCTGCAAGGTCGTGGCATATGCGGACGACGTTGCAATCGCAGTGAGTGGCAAATTCGAAAACGTCGTCCGAGACATTCTACAGGTGGCTTTGAACAAATTGGCTAGATGGGCCAGAAGCAGCGGTTTGGGCGTAAACCCAAACAAGACAGAATTGGTTCTCTTTACTAGGATGAATAAAGTCCCACATGTGGACCCTCCACCTCGGATAAATGGAACAGATCTAGTCTTTTCTGAAAGTGCAAAATTTCTAGGAATAATTCTAGATAGAAAACTGTTATTTAGACTTAACGTATTGGAACGTGTAAGGAAGGCCAACGTCGCCTTATATTCCTGCAAAAAGGTAGGGCCTCTCCCCTAAAATCGTCCACTGGATGTATATAGCAGTAGTTCATCCAATACTGTTATACGGCATTGTGGTATGGTGGACGGCAACTGACAAACTAACCATCATTAACCTACTAACAAAGGTTCAGAGAACAGCCTGCCTGAGCATAAGCGGAGCCTTAAGGACTACAGCGACCGAGTCTCTACAAGCCCTACTCCATATACTGCCGATTAATATTGTGGCGAGAGAAGTTGCAACCAAAGCGACAATAAGATTAAACTGCCTATCAATATGGAGGTACAAAAACTACGGTCACATGAGGATATCAAAGTGTGGTGCTATGGTAACCGACCAAGTGTACTATATACCAACGGTTTACACCTTCGAGAGAAATTTCATCACTATGATTCCCGCCAGAGATGAATGGGTTGGAAGAATACCAGGTAATAGAAACTATCTCCACTTTTACACGGATGGTTCGAAGCTTGATGAAAAGGTTGGCTTCGGAGTACACTATGCAGAGCTTAGATTGGATATAGCTCACAGACTACCAGATACCTGCAGTGTCTAACAAGCCGAAATAATGGCAATATGGGAAGTAGCCAAGTGGCTGAGTTGCAACATAGTAACCAACACTGGCGTTGTAATTTACTCGGACAGCCATGCTGCTATCAATTCTCTGGAGGCAACATCCCTAAATTCACAAACAGCCCTCGACTGCCTCAGATCTCTTAACGAGATGGCTGAGCAGTTTAATATACACCTCATATGGGTGCCTGGGCATAGGGATATCCCGGGGAACTGCAACGCAGGTTGGTTTCGATGAGGGGAATTTCAGACCGTGGTAACACTAGGGACCTAAACTGGTCTATGTGAGCTTGTATAAAAAATACGGCTGCCCCCTAACCTAAACCTTCACCCTGTACAGTGGGTTACTTGCACGATGAGGCAAATAATTGGACCAAACACATCGAGCAGTCGCTCAATGTACTGCTCGACACACATTTCCCAGAACCAGGTGAAAATTCCCCCCAGTACTCACAACAGGTGGTACGGTGAGGGGAATCGTCATGTCCGACCGTCAAAACGGAAGCACAATGAGCACCGGATAGCGCTCAAAGTTTTGACGAAGTTGGAGGCTGTTGAGGTTTCTGCTCTTACCGAAAAACAAAAAGAGTCACTTACCTGGGCTATCAGCAATCAGCCGGCTGAAAGAGCCACAAATTCAGCTGTGTTCATCACCTGATGAACCCCTGCCTTCGAAAAAGGCAAGAGGCCCTAATGTCACCCTCAACAGGACATTCACCAAGTTCTTCAATGAAGTGGCGAAGGAGAGTCTAGTGATGGCCGTTATAGACAGAAGTACTGAGGATGGATCCATCCTCAAGGGCAAATGGAGCCATGTGCAATCAGCCATTATGGCTCAATACCTCGATGTCCGTAGAGAAATGCCGGGCACACCACCAATCTGCAACGATGCAGGATGGCATCAGGGGAGAGTAAAGCTCTTATATTTCGGTGATGCCAGATCAGTAGACCTGTATACGGCTGCTCTGAGTCGAGCGGGTGAGGTGTGGCAGGGTGCCCAGTTGGATGTTGTCGAAAAAAACAACATCCCTAGTCACCCTAGAGTCATCACCTGGGTTACAGAAGAGCCCTCCAACCCGGCTGACATATTAGAAATAATAAAAGATTCCAATCCTGGTCTGCCCGCCCATAATTGGAGAATCAGCAAGGTGGGTGAGGCGGATGGTAAAAAGCGGCAGGTCAATTTGATCCTTAACGCTGAATCCACCTCCCATATACAACGTGCACGTGCAACCCTACAGTATGGCTTCGAGACTATAGTCTTGAAGGTATACAAGCAGGATATAGTTCCCACTGCGGAAGGTGAGTCGTCCACCGTGGTTGATACACAGCTTTCTGGAAGTGCGGAGGTATCCACGCCCATTATTTCTGGTGACTCCAACTCTAACAGAAGATCTCTAACGTCCTACTCTGAGGACGAAAGCTCTACTTCTGACACAGAGGGGCAGAGGGGAGTCTCCGGACTCTTTGACGCATCTGGCGGGGACACGCTTCTCGATGATACGGACCAAGAGTTCGATAACACCCTTGTCGGGGTGGATGTTAATCTGTCAATTACCAATGATGGTAAGAATTTTACAGATTTACCTCCATCACGCTAAAGCAGCCTCAGCGGCTCTATTGCTGCGCCTGTCCACAGGTGCAGTAGACATCGTCCTGATACAGGAGCCCTACGCATTGGGAGGAAGGGTGTGCGGTATCATGACAACCAACGTTAAACTGCTTGTGGCCAACTGTGAGGGCACTCCGAGAACCTGCATTTTGGCCTGGAAAGGTCTAAGTATCTTTCTCCTGGCTAATTTAAGTGGTAAAGACCAAACATCTGCTAGTCTGGAGATCGGTAATCGCATATATTGGGTGGTCTCCAGTTACTTGCCTTATGAAGCTGTAGTACCGACTGCTCTATTCAGGGAAGTAGTAGAAGAAGCAACATCTGACGAGGTCGAGCTGATTGTTGGCGCAGACACGAACGCTCATCATACTATCTGGGGTAGTACGGATATAAACAATAGGGGTGATTCGCTTCTTGACGTTATTCTAACTACCAACCTATCTATTTGTAACATTGGCAATAAACCGACCTTTACAATTAAAGACAGACAAGAACTACTAGACGCAACGTTTACTACTGACCGGGTGTCAGACAAAATTATTGGGTGGAATGTACTGGACGTCCACTCATTCTCAGATCACCATTATATTGAGTTCAAACTCGCTGAAAAACCGCCTGAACCTGCCGTCCACAAAAATGTGAGAAAGACAAAGTGGCACCTGTATGAAAAGAATTTCAAGAAAGTCCTCAACTCCAAACTTCTGTACGAACCGAATGACAAAGCCGGTCTGGATCATCTGGTCGAGCATATCACCACATCATTCAATAGTTCCCTTGAAGAAGCCTGTCTAAAAACAAGGTACAAGGGTAAAACTAAACCCCAATGGTGGACTTCTGAGCTAACGGCTATG
Source organism: Eudasyphora cyanicolor (assembly GCA_963930755.1). Classification (NCBI taxonomy): domain Eukaryota; kingdom Metazoa; phylum Arthropoda; class Insecta; order Diptera; family Muscidae; genus Eudasyphora; species Eudasyphora cyanicolor. The sequence continues at coordinate 150,576,970 of OZ005734.1, read as the reverse complement.
AAAAAGACCTGCAACAAGGCAAAATCTACTGGGGTCGCTAATGTTTGGGATGCCTATAAAGAGCAACTCAAGATCTATAAGAAGGAACTTAGAAAGGCGCAAAGACGTATTTGGTATACCTTCTGTGGCGAAGTGGAAAAGGTCTCCGACGCCGCAAGGCTGAGGAAAATACTATCAGCTTCACCCTGTACAGTGGGTTACTTGCAGGATGAGGCAAATAATTTGACCAAAAACAGCGAGCAGTCGCTCAATGTACTGCTCCACACACATTTCCCGGGGAACTCTCTAACAGAACCAGAGGATCAGCAGGACCGACAAGAGTGCGAGTGGACTGCGAGCGTCGGTAGCTTGTTGACTGAGAGATCCAGAATAAGCTGGGCTATTAATAGCTTTGAGCCCTTTAAGTCACCTGGACCAGACGGTATCACTCCAGCAGAAATGCAGAAAATGTTGAAGTACATTATCCCCTGGCTGGAGACAATTTATGTAGGCTTGTAACGACCATCTCATCTCAGACCTTATCCTTACAAGGCCATTGGGGTGGTGATCTTGCCAGTAAGAATAGGCCTCGGTCAATCACAATAAGCTTTATAATATTAAAGTCAAAATTAATTACATTGGCAGATATAAATAGTTGTTATAAGGGAAGCTCTATTGAATAAGTGAGAGGAGCTATAAGTGTTTATGTCTCCTCGCTCGAGTCGGAAAACCTCCCAACCATGCCGACTCAAATATCTGGTCAGCCCACATATACTTTATAATATGTCATACCTTCAATTTCGTGGATTATTGGATCAAGTTAGAAATTTAAAATATCATTATTATCATTTATTCAAACAAATAAATAATGACTAAATTAATCCTATGACTCTTTGGAGTAGTGCAAATTCAAAAATATTACATATAGAGTAGTTAATCTCATAAAATTATAATTAAAGTCTTTTTTCCTTTTTTTTTATGTCGTTAATAAATGTGTTTTTTTGAAAAGAGACGTGAGCTATATTCAATAAGAGGTTATATGGAACAGTAACTTATAAATACTATATAGAAATAATATAATTAATACTCACGAATTTAATTACTCCGTCTACACGCGCTTGTGGACTGCATAGTTGTAAATTCGTGCTTTCAAGGATTCCAAAGATGTCTTAAAATTAGTTATTCTACACGGGGCAAAATCGCATTTTTTGGTATGTTTGAATCGAAAGAAAATATATTTGGAACACAAATTTTTAAATATTATATATTTCTTAGCAAATATATTTAATTTGAAAATCAATAAAATATAGTTGGAACGCATATATTAATATACTACAACAAATTATATTTGCAAACTAAGTTTCTCAAATAAAATATTTGTTTAAATTTAAATAAAATTATTATTTAGGAATTTTTCCAAACATATTTTATTTAAAACGATTTCCAAAAGTTTTGCTGACTTTTTTTTAATTTTTCCTTGGCTTCGAATTGTACCTCCCAGTTATGATACCATATGCAGCATTAACTTATGTTTTAAATCAATCATTTAAATTTTCTGAGTTAGTATTTCAAGTCACATTTCTTGTCAATCCTCCAATTAATTTATTTTAATACAAGATTATACGATTTTAATTATTATTTTTACGAACATAAAATATTTCTAAAAAATAACTTTGAATTAGTAAAAAAATTAACACAATTAAGGTATTTTCTGAATTCTTAAGTGCGAATAAATATTTGTTTCGGAAATAATAGTCCCAAATAAAAACATGTTGGGATGTAAACAAAGATTTCTTTAGAATAACATATTCCCAAATATATACTTTTTGTGTGTTCCCAATATTATATGTTTAGAGTGTACCCTAAACATATATATGTTTCAAGCGGAATATGTTTGGGACAATATACTACAGAAGCGATTTTTTTCAGCGTGTATGTGTAGATGTATGTTAAAAGGTAAATGGATTGTCATTTTAGATAGTGAACGAGGTGATTGTACAATTATCCATTTTTTCCCTTTTTTAGAGGTAGAGTCTCTGCGCCGAGTTACTTATATATAATCAGAACTTAACGAATGAAAGCGGAAGATTGTATGCGAAATTCCAATGATATATATATTATACTTGATTTTGACTTCACAGCATTCGAAAATTCGTCAAATAAGCGTCAAGCTTATTCCCCATTAGGGATTTTTTCCTTTGATAAGGCCTTTGTATTATATAATTCGGGAGATCTTGGTTTACGCAGATATTTTGCTTTATGGTTTGTTCCAAATTTTAGTTGCGAATATCTCCTGGTAAGTATGAAATCATCATCTTCAAATATCTTTCTTCTATTCAGTATTCATGCAAAATGTCATATCCGATTTACGCTCCAAAATTGTCTGAATGTGGTTCAAAATTAAAGGCTGTGGGATCAATATCCCACGGCTAGAATCTTTTGGGCCGTCCAATGCGTAAGCTATTAAAAAAACAAGATTCCGTCTATCACCCTTGATATCCAGGTTCTAACACACGGAACTTACCAAATTTCGCACTGCCAAACAATCGTATAAATATTCTCCTGGTTCACGACTTTTAATATCAATTGATGTATCAGCGTTTCCAAATTATACTCGTATATAAATTTTCAATTCGATTGTCTATCTATTTTTCAAATGTATTTATAGATTTTTTTTAACCGAACTGTTGGAAACTTCAACGCAAATGAAAATTTTAAATGAATAAAGTCTATATCGATATGAAAATATAATTTCCTGCCTTGTTTTCGTGGGACAGTTTTTCTATTCCCTCAATTTTTCAAAGTATTTTAGGTGTATTTGAACCAACTTGTAAAAACAGATATACAACTTTTGTGAACCTCACAAATTACACCACACTAAAAAAAAGAAAAATGTCCAAATATCCTTGGCATGATATATGTCCCTGCCATTTCCTTGTAAGTCCTGTAGTTCATAATACAATTGCCCCTTTCTGTCTAATACCTTCGCCCTCACACCTACCGGTGCTAGCTTAGAGTTGTAATAATCAAGTCTCGAGCTCTGTGTAAAATTCTGTCTATAAACCTCCTGTCCGACATCGTACTGCTTTGTCCTGCTTCTTAAATTATATATCCGTCTATTCTTCTCATATGCCCGCTTCATATATCCCCTTATAGAGTCTCTAATGACAGAAAATTCGTCATCTCTCTCAATTTTGGAATCTGTCTCTGCTAATATATTTAGTCTTCTCAACAACTCATAGTCTTTACCATGGGTCATCATGTTCTGACCGATGACCCATGGTAACAAATATTTCTTTGGTGACAAATATTTCTTAAGGAACAATTAATACTACTCAAATAAAGGTCCCATTCCCTGTGGTCATTACGAATATAAGACCGTAATTTTAAAATTCCCGCCTACCCTGGGAATGTTCGCCCACATCTACCACAAAACTACAATTGGCAGGCTCCTCAACATCTGCTGCACTCAAATTCTCCCGACTTCTTGTCAAAGGCATTGTTTATAAGGTTAAGTAATATTAAAAGTATTCGATTATGAGTAAGAGAAACGAATGTTATAAACTAATACAAAGCAAAAATCAAGTACGAGAATATAATAATATGGTATTTAAAATCCACTACTCTTGAAGCTAAACGTATGAAAGTTTTATTATCATTAGGCCCTCCCTTATAACTTTAAATTCATTAGTTAAAAAAAAAAAATAATCCTGAAAGATATTCGGAAGTTGCCATCAATTCTTGACCGAATTAGCTTTCAGAAAATTAAAACCAAAAATGATGGAAGGATCTCGTGAGTATATGTCCAGTAGTAACCTAACATAAACATCTCGAACAAGTCTCCCTTCTCTTACTTAGACTTACCCTTACCACTTATCATTTGGTTCCATTTTAATCCAATTAAATCAATAAATGGAAATCCGGAAATGATGTAGTGGAAAGGTTTAAGCAAAATTTTGACAAATCTAAATTATATATCTGACAACGCCGATAGTATAAAATATGATGGGGACTCATCAAGTTTATCTGATGTCACAAGCATCTAAAGTTTGAACTTCATTATTAGACGGGAATTTCTATTACTGATGAGGCCCCACGTTGTGCGCCAATTAAATTTATGTAACGACCTTCTCATCTCAGACCTGATCCTTACAAGGCCATTGCTACCTTTTCTTCCGGCTGTGCTCAGGACTTGGGTTGGTGATCTTGTCAGTAAGAATAGGCCTCGCTCAATCACGATAAACTTTAATATTATAGGTAGCAAGTCAAAATTAATTACATTGGCAGATATAAGTAGTTGTTATAAAGGAAGCTCTATTGAATAAGTGAGAGGAGATATAGGTGTTTATGTCTCCTCGCTCGAGTCGGAAACCCTCCCAACCATGCCGACTCAAATATCTGGTCAGCCCATATATACTTTCTAATATATCATACCTTCAATTTCGTGGATTATTGGATCAAGTTAGAAATTTAAAATATCATTATTAACATTTATTCAAACAAATAAATAAGGACTAAATTAATCCTATGACTCTTGTGGTGCTTTGGGGTGGTGCAAATTCAAAAATATTACATATAGAGTAGTTATTCTCATAAAATTACTAGCTGACCCGGTGCGCTTCGCGGCCCTTAAAGTGCGTTTCAGTGAAATAAAACCATATGCTATATTGAAATTCTTGATGTTACGGCAGTGTTTTCGGGTCATCCATATTGCAATTAAATGCACAAATTTTGAGTAGTGTAATTCCCGTCAAATCACCTTGGGAGGCTACGTCGCTCATTCTCTGTTGGGGCATATAAATTGCTGTGAAATACAGTCATACCAATTAGTTTGTATAACGATGCCGCATGCGCGTAGTCACGCCCTATAATCCGATATCTCCCAATTTTGTTGAGTCACGTGAATACTAAACACACTTGGTCAAGCGTCAATCTACATATAATGGTTTCCAGTTATTTCGTTTTCAGCAAGCGTGTCGTAGGCACAGATACTTCCACTGATCAGCTTTTTAATCAGATTCCGTAGAGTGCTATCAACAGCATCCACTATAAACTTCAAGACGATCAGTGCAACGTCTCTCTATATTTTGTTTTGAGTACTTTGTCCATCGACACTATTTTCACGCACATTTTTAAAACTGTCCTGCAAAATATTGCACTTCTGAATTTCTGGTAGTGTGGGTGGTACCACTTCTCCTGCACAATAACACCTGTTTTTGGCTCCAACACTCATACTTCTACCAAGGCTCAAATACTAAATATCGCCGATGTTACGATGTTACTGTTGCAACAGTACTCAAATAGTGTATTTGTAAATTTCAGGCTGTGTGGGCGGTACCACACCCACTATAACTGTCACACCAGTTTATCGTTCTGTCACATATACCAAATTTGGAGACTCTTACCGCAAAAATACTCGTAATATAGTATTTTTAAATTTCAAGTTGGGTGGGCGATATCAGGCCAATTAACACTATCACCCTAGTTTTCAGCTACATAACGCGTACTGGCACCAAGGTCACACACACACCAAATTTTGAGAATTTTGCTATTTTATATTTGATTTTTAGGTTGTGTGGGCGGTGCCACGCCCACTGTCACTATCACCACAGTTTTCAGCTACATGACGCGTAATGGCACCAAGGCCACACATACCCAATTTCGAGAATTTTGATCCAATAGTATTCGTATTTAAATTTTAGGTTGTATGGGCGGTACCACGCCCACTGTCACTATCACACTGTCACTATTCTGTGACGCGTACTGGTACCAAGGTCACACATACTAAATTTCGTGAATTTTACTGCAATAGTACTCGAAATATTTCATATTTGAATTTTAGGTTGTGTGGGCGGTGCCACGCCCACTGTCACTATCACCCCAGTTTTTTGGTACATGACGCGTTATGGCACCAAGGCTACACATACCCAATTTCGAGAATTTTGCTCCAATAGTATTCGAAATATTTCTTATTTGAATTATAGGTTGTATGGGCGGTGCCACGCCCACTGTCACTATCACACCGGTTTTTGGCTCCATGATGTGTACTGGTACCAAGGTCACACATATCGAATATCGAGTATTTTGAACCAATAGTACCCAAGATATTCCACTTTTAAATTTTACTTTGTATGGGCGGTGCCACGCCCCATTGTCCAATCAAAACTGAATAAAGCTACGAACCTTCCACACACCAAAAGATATTCTCATGCAAAAATTCAGCAAAATCTGTTTAGCCGTTTTCGAGTCCATCGCGTACCAACGAACACCATTTCGTTTTTATATATATATATAGAAGAAGAAGATCTTTTCTCTAAAAAGAGGCAGAAATCGTCGTCAAAAGTAGACTGTGTAATTTGATCTCTGCATGTATTTTGTAATTTCAAAACTAGTATAAATTTTTTGTTTATGAATAAAAGTGGGTACTTTAAAAGCAAAAGTTTCATTATTTATGAAGACCTTTATTGGCGTTTCAAAATATTCCCGACATAGGGGGGGTAGAAAACGAGATGACAGAGGTCACTTATCGAATTTGACTTCGGAGTCAAAAGTGACATATTGACGAAATATAGCCCTTGCCAAAACTCGAACAACAATATGCATTCCGTTACGATCGGGCATCAAATGGCAACGCAGCATAATAAAACTAAAAGGGCGTCATGTAGGGTGCACAGAAACATTTTTTTTTTGTTTCCCCGGAATTGTCTCTAGATAATCTTCAAATCTAGGGGGTGACCGGTGCAACTTTTTTTTGCGACCCATTCTAATTTACACCTTCGAGAGAAATTACATCACTATGATTCCCGCTAGAGATGAATGGGTTGGAAGAATACCAGGTAATAGAAACCATCTCCACTTTTACACGGATGGTTCGAAGCTTGATGAAAGGTTGGCTTCGGAGTACACTGTGCAGAGCTTAGATTGGATATACCTACAGTGTCTATCAAGCCGAAATAATGGCAATATGAGAAGTAGCCAAGTGGCTGAGTCGCAACATAGTAACCAACACTGGCGTTGTAATTTACTCGGACAACCAGGCTCCCATCAATTCTCTGGAGGCAACATCCCTAAATTCACAAACAGCCCTCGACTGCCGCAGATCTCTTAACGAAATGGCTGAGCAAATTAATATACACCTCATATGGGTGCCTGGGTATAGGGATATCCCGGGGAACTGCAAAGCCGATGAACTTGCTGGGAAAGGGACGACATTACAAATTCTCGAAGAATTTGCCTATATTGGTGCGCGTGCAAGCTTTGGCTTAGGCAAGAGGCAATCAGGCAGTCCAACGAAAGATGGACAGAAATCGGCACCTGCAGGGTAGCTAGACAAATCTGGCTAAGGTATGACCTGAGAAGATCAAAATATCTCCTCGCACTAGAGAGGCAAAGATTGTCAACGTTAGTATCAGTTCTGACGGGACACTGCTTGATCGGCGGTCACGTTTTCTATGTCAAAAGGGACTCAATTGGATACATCGCGAGGTCAAAGATGAAAGGGGCAATGTCAAGTCCAATGAGCACGTCGATTGGTTGACTTCTGTTAAAATTAGGATCTCTAAAAGTTTGTGAACTTTCTGAAATCTGTCTAGGTTCTGTGGTGGCAAGGTCTTTATAACTGGTGCCAGGACATCATTTGAAGGCAGGATCCACCCGAGAACACTGTGTGAAAATGCAAGCTTATGTTGATGTTTCAGTAACTGTAGGACCAGTGTTGCCAGAAATGACGATTTATCGTCATTTTGACGATTTTTAGGGGAAAAAAATTGGACATGACGACTTGACGATTTTTGGCCCGAAATGATATTTTATAATATGGAAAAAACAAAGAAAAACTTACAAATTCTTCATATATTATAGATTTTTATAATTCCTTCGTAATATAATTTACGCTAAAATTTTTCAAATATTATGGACGATCATTGAAACGAATAAAGTCGGTGGTAGATACGATCGCATCCAATGACATAATAGGAAAAGTCTCTGGAATTGGGTTATGTTGCAGAACCAGTAGAGGTAATTGCAGTACACATTTTTATGTATGTGCCATGTCAAAAGTTGGATCTAAGAGGTCATTATTCCGACGAATGGTATGGACGAATGGAATAGTGTATATTTCAAGTAAACCAAAAATTAAATCTATGCATTTGTATTACTACCAATGAACTGTATTAAAGAAAATTCCTGGGAAAATTTAAGCGCTTTCGTATTTTATTTATAAACCGCTTAACCGATTTTTGGACACCCTAGATCGGTCGTTAAATAAAGCTTCTGCAGCACTTTGAAACTAAATCGGAAGAGACATATAACCTATACGATTTTCTTTAAACTTTATAATGTTTATCTATGTATCAAGAAACTCCTCTCTGCCGAACTCTACAACGACCGTTTGTCTTGTCAATAAAGCTTTTATAGCACTTTGAAGCGAAATCTGAGGGAATATTTACAGGGGTTATATATAAGGTGATCCATTTCGAGGTTAACTACTTTTTTAAAGAAAAAAACACAGAAAATTCAAATTGAATGGGGAATGTTTATTATCATTTGAAAGAACATTCTTTGGCATTTATTTTTTGAAGATTATGTCTATCAAATGTTGGCCGCGGCTACGTCTCAGATGGTCCATCCGTTGAGTCCAATTTTCGATGACTCGTTCAAGCATTTCGACTGGTAACTGGCGAATGACACGCGTGATGTGTTGCTCCAAGGCCTGAATCGAAGCGGGTTTGTCCGCATAAACTTTAGACTTTACATATCCCCACAGGAAAAAGTCTAACGGTGTGATACCACACGATCTTGGTGGCCAATCGACCGGCCTAAAACGTGAAATTATCTGCTCACCGAAGTGATCTCTCAATAAATCCATTGATTGATGCGATGTGTGGGAAGTGGCGCCGTCTTGTTGAAACCAAACGTCGCCGAGATCACGAGCTTCAATTTTAGTCGTTTATCATGGCACGATAACGGTCGCCATTGACTGTTACGTTCTCACCGGCATCATTTTTGAAGAAATATGGACCGATGATTCCGGTACGTCGGATCGGGAATCGGTCGATGACAAAAAGATAGCTCTTAACGAGAGCTAATATATTGCTGATGGGTGTAAAGGTCGTGGGTCGACTGGAAAGTGTTTTTTTTTTTGGATTTAAAAAAAATGGACTTAGCGCAATTGGCGAACGATTATTTTGATAATAAAACTGAATAATTTGTAAACGTTGTTCAGGCGTAAGTCTTTCCATGATGAAATGCCAAACATACTTAACAAACATAACATGACAGCATGACACGACTCACACTTGATCTGTCAAAAAAAGGGCTATTGAAAAAAGTATCTCTACTTAGATCACCCTATGTAATGTGAAAAGATTTTTTTCAATTTTGGCGATGTTCATTTCTGCATCAAGAAAACTACATCTATGTATATCTAAATATGAATCGATTCCTTTCACATTTTACGGTATTAATTCTTGGACCAAACTCCTTTGTGCCAAATTTAGTAATTCTCATATGTAAAATATGACTTCTGTAGCGCATAGATGACATATCCGGGGAAAATATACATGGGTTTATATCGTTATCTCAACTTTCTCCAAATTCAATACCGTTCGTCCTTGATGCGAAGTTTCACTAGGATTGGTCCAGAATTGCGACCAGTACTTTGATTAAAACATTTACATGGACATCAGACGGACGCATGGACGAACAGACATCGCTAGATCGAACTGGTGATAACTGTTCGTCATGACCTGTCGACACATACGAGAAGAGTTCTGACCTAAAATATAGTATAATAGTTAAATAAAGTGGAATATAGTAGTTTTCAATTCTAGATTAGTTTTAAGATACTCCTTTAAATATTACCTGAAAACTACAATGTGCATGATTGAAAGCGCTGATTTCATGCAAGTCCTTCAAAAAATTTAAAAATTTTGAAGTGGTTATACATAAAGATACAACCCGTATCTTAAAACTAATCTAGAATTGAAAACTACTATATTCCACTTTATTTAACTATTATACTATATTTTAGGTCAGAACTCTTCTCGTATGTGTCGACAGGTCATGACGAACAGTTATCACCAGTTCGATCTAGCGATGTCTGTTCGTCCATGCGTCCGTCTGATGTCCATGTAAATGTTTTAATCAAAGTACTGGTCGCAATTCTGGACCAATCCTAGTGAAACTTCGCATCAAGGACGAACGGTATTGAATTTGGAGAAAGTTGAGATAACGATATAAACCCATGTATATTTTCCCCGGATATGTCATCTATGCGCTACAGAAGTCATATTTTACATATGAGAATTACTAAATTTGGCACAAAGGAGTTTCGGTTGTATCTTTATGTATAACCACTTCAAAATTTTTAAATTTTATAAATTTTTTGAAGGACTTGCATGAAATCAGCGCTTTCAATCATGCACATTGTAGTTTTCAGGTAATATTTAATTGCATTTTTACAATAAATGCTCTGAAGTGTATCATATACTTACATGTGCTCGAATTCTGGTGTTCCTGTGTCAATCCCTGCGTAGTGTGATTCTGCACAAATTTCCTGAGCGGAAACTAAGAAGAAAATTTGAGTTGGTGTCATATTTAGACCCGGCAATCGGGCCATGCCTTTCATTGGACCTGTCAGGGAAAGCATTGAGTGAAATGAAATTTGCATTCCTCCAGAATGTATTAGTATATCCATGCGACTATAGTTGGAAAAAATGTTAACTGATTTAGGAACACACCGCATCGCCTTATCTTCAAATGATTTCGTTATAGATCGCAAAATTTCTTTTGCTATAGCGACTCCAACAGATGCATATTGCAGGTATGGTGGTAGATGTTCATCAAAGTACGGCCGTAGAATTACAGACAGCGGCACAACTAAGTATGTGATTTATTAATAAAATTAAAATAATAGAACAAGTACAATAATTTATTACATTTAATTAGCAATCACTTGTTTGTATTTAATACATTATTTTCTAGATTGTAAAAACTGCATGGATTTGTTCGGGACATGCTTGAACATTTGTTATAATCGGACAATTCAACGTCTTTCGTAACCCGCCCATTCCGAAATGTTGACCATCGCACAGTGGGAGGAATTAAAAAAAGGAAATAATTCCGCCGTTTCAAAATGTAACAACTTTGGTAGGGGTATTCCCCCTCTATATCGTATTATACTGGGTTGGAGCTACTGAGTCTAAAACTGGGCTACTTATGGTATACAAAATTGTTTTTCCCTTCTATATCGAAAATACTGGTGTTCATTCAACTAAAGAAAATTCAGATTGGACCAAATTACGCTTGATCGAATTTTAATATTATATTTGATAACGGCTGGACGGTGCGACTATAAAACTCAAAATTTATGCAGTTGTAACAGATGTTTTTGGTTCTCAAATACCTTTTCGGTTTGACCACAGGCCGATCATAAAATTACTATTTGTTTGCATTGGCATGACGTTTACAGGCCTGGACCTATTTTCTTAAAAGTTGACCGACAGATACGCCAATATTTTGAGAGTTGCGTTCTTTGATTTTGGATTTTCGCCAAGCGTAAACAAACGAACATTGTATGTATGGGCCGTAGTCAGTTCTGGTGCTATTGAAATCTTTGTATTACTTTTGTTATTGAATCAAAAATCAGGACCCAAAAACTAAAAAAAATTTGGCTATAGTAAAAGATATGTATAATTTTAAAATCTTTGATTCACAAATAGCTCATACACCGATCATGAAAAATTGGTTTAATATTCACAATCACTCTACTTAAAAGTCAATCAAACTCCTGGTATAACAATTTTTTTGTATGTAATAAAAATAAATGTATGATTGTATCCTAGCCAGCACCATAGGTTTTTAGCTCTTAATCGACACTTTATATATCAGAAAAAATTGTATTATTTTGGTCCCAATAGTTGAAATTTCCATTCCAACCACACTCTTAACCATATGTGTGCCAAGTTTCTGCGTAATACATCTCAGAGGTCAACAGGTAGCAAAACGCATCTTGAAAAATCAATGACAATTTTTACGTTCAATGTTTCGATTTAATCAGTTTAGTTATTATAACAGCTTTGAGCACAGGCTGGACAAAAAATAGTTGATTTCGAATCTCCTTGAAGATCAGTATATACACATTAATTAATTGATAGATACTTGGCTCCTAAGTGACTTTTGAAAATTGTTTTGGTCTCTACTGCACTAATTACAGTTAAATCGTGTGAATGTGTGTAAACTTTCAGATTTTTACTTTTACATTGGACCAGTCGTAAAGAGGTCACCATACACTTGGCGGAGAAATAAATGCTTAATATGCTAAGTATACTTCAAATTTGTATATAATATAGTCTTGATAATAGAAATCATATCAAATAATTCAAAACCAAAAATCAGATAAATTTTTGTTAAATATATTATTAGACTCTTAACAATTTTTGGTCGCTGTATTTTGTTTAGGTATGTAGCTCTTTATGGGATCTTTAAAGTATTAAAATAATCAAAAAACTCTTAAAGAATGTACAAATTTATATTGCTTTCGTCATTGCCAAAAAAACAAAACCCGACTATGTGGATAGTCTGTAGGTTATACAACAATTCAGTCTATACACAAGTAACATTTTCAGCTTTCTACCTCTTACTTGGTGTAAAATCGCATCCATTGAAGATCAGTATATGGGCAAAAGTCAAAATTTGTTACATAGGGGTAATCTATGTTAGTTTTCTCTTTTCCCGCGTTGTGTAAAGATTTCGGTGCAAAAGTTAATAGAATTAATAAACCACAAACATAAAAGTTTTTTCCCAAAAAATGCTGTTATTATCTTATATACTTTAAAAGCTATAAGCACTTACATTTCAAAAATTAAAAATAAACCAAAGAAATTTGCATATATTTATTCATTCTTTTAGAGGCTGTGGCAAAACTATTCATTCTAGAGGTACTAGTTACTAGTACTAGGTTACTAGTCAGTTACAAAAAATACGAGGGAGACATTGTGGAAGAATTTTTCGTGGGCATTGTTCATGTTTCACATTTTTCAAAATCTCTCTATGGTATCACTTTCGAAAACCTTTTGTCTTTCTGCATAAAATTATATATACACGCAATCCTCCTTACATGTACGAAAAGCTTCCATTCACAAGGTCCAATCGGGGAAAGAAACTTGTACCCTTGTTACATAGGACTCTGGTTTCTGCATGGCAATTCTTTGTAAATGCAGTGCGTCTCTGGAATTCATTTCCACGCAATATTCAATTGATCAGTAATGCAATCAAATTTAAAGCGGAGTTATACAAAATTTAGCAATAGTTCTTGATCAAATGTTTTACAGTTATTGTTTAAAGTTCTTTATTAGCATGTAAAGCTCAAATGTCCAAATTATTATTATATTCTTAGATATAAAAGTTTTAATACTCTATTTTTTTAAAAATTTGTATTATTGTTAAATTTTATTAGTAATGTCTTTTCTTTTAATGTTATATTGTGTTTTAATATTTAATATCTCAATAGCTTTTCATCAATTGAGGTTTTTTTTAACTTTATAAAATTATTTTAATTTAATTAAAATTTTCTTATCCTATCGGGTCTGATTTCTGTACTGTAATTATAAGAAATTAATTCTTGTTGTGCAGAAAACCGATAATTAAAATAAATAAATAAATCTTTCCGCGAAAAAATATAGCTCATAACTTTTGGAAATCCGATTTCAAGGGTTTTTTGTTTTTGACCGCGGTCAGCGCGTCCCTCTATGTAATGAAATATTGCCAAAGAAGTGATTATAGTGGCTGAAAGTAGCTACAAATCCATATAGGCGTCGATGATGTGCTCAAAATGGAACCAACGCTAGAGCTTTCCGAGCCTTAGTTCAATTTGCGTGAATTTTTTTTTTTGATAGTGTATTTCACGGGGCACGTCGACAGTTTTACATAGATTAACCTGAATTTATTGTCCCAGAAGGTTTTTTACATTGCGAATCCTAAAATCAGGGGCGCGTAACAAAATAATGAATCACTGAAATTTTATTCGCCTTTTTCAAACTTTGCAAAAATTAAATTCATTTCTATGTTCTTTGGGGGTACTGCTGAGGTGCACTTAACAACCATGGATACTACTTGAAGATTGAAGTCTTGTACGCGAAGAACGAGACACTTTTGTCTCAGCGATGATCGTCAAGGCACACCCAGTGCGCGGTGCAGATATGGCGAAAGTTCATATGAATTAAAAGGATTTTTACCGATCTATTCCGAAATCAGAGGCGCGTCATTTTATTTTGATGATTGTTCAAATTATGCACTTTGCAAAATTTACATAACCTCAAAATAAATCCATTCATTATTAGTTTCCCTCTTAAGATATATTATGGTTTAAAGCGAATTCATACAATATAAGTTAGCCCGAATGAGCACATAATTACTGTATGTCACAAGAATATATTTTAAAATGTCTTAGTGTAACATCTCATTCTTTATACCCTACACCACACTGTCGTACAGGGTATTATGACTTTGTGCATTTGTTTGTAACACCTAAAAGGAGAAGAGATAGACCCATTGTTTATTATACCGATCGACTCAGAATCACTTTCTGAGTCGATTTAGCCATGTCCGTCTGTCTGTCCATGTATTCTTGTAATCAAAGTGCAGGTCGTATTTATGGTCCGATTGTGATGAAATTTAGCATAGTGCTCTTTTTTGGCCCAAGGACGTTCTCTATTGAAATTGGTTAAAATCGGTTCAGATTTGGATATAGTCCCCATATATATGTTTCACCCGATTTGACATGTAAGCGCAGTAGAAACCACATTTTACATCCGATCTTTCAGAGAGAGTTTTATTATTACGTGAATGAACACTACCAAATTCGGAGAAAATCCGTTTAGATTTAGATATAGCCCCCATATATATGTTTCACCCGATTTGACATGTAAGCGCTGTAGGAACTATATTTTAAATCAGATCAGTACGAAATTTGACAGAGAGAGTTCTCTTATTAAATGAATAAACACTGCCAAATTCGAGGAAAAGCGGTTCAGATTTAGATATAGTCCCCATATATATGTTTCACCCGATTTGACATGAAAGCGCTGTAGAAACCGTATTTTACATCCGACCTGTACGAAAATCGGCAGAGAGAGTTTGCTTATTACATGTATGAACACTGCCAAATTCTTATCGCAATGCCCATTTTCGCATTGGTAGGTAGGTGTAGGGTATTATATAGTCGGCCCCGCCCGACTTTCTGTCTTTCCTTACTGGTTTTATATGAGTTCTTTTAATTTATTATTAAAGGCTTTAACAAATACTATTTTGTAATCTTACAAAAGAAGTTCATTAAAAATATACTCAAAAAAATCTTAACATTCAACTCCCATCAATACTTAGGCATTTTGTAGAGAAATTTTACATTTAAATAAAACACAATTAATACAGACTTCGTATTTTGAAACAAACATAACTTTTTAATCAACAGAGACATTACCTTCATTCCTTCTGAAGATCACAGGTAGTTATCGCATCTATTCAGGACATTTTTCATACATTTTTTTGATTTTTATATTTCGCGGGATTCGTTATGTTATATAAAATTGCAATTAAAAAATATTTTGTTTCGCTATATTTTTGCAAATAATGAAGGCACTGCGAATATTTGGACATATGCTGAGAGAAATGGGAATGGTCTACGATTGTATGTTTAGTTTTCTTAGTTCCGCTAAAAGTTTCCTTTTATAGATTTTTTTAATAATTTCAATTTGAAACCGCCATAACTTTCGCGCCCCTTAATTAAATTAATTCACAACAACGGTTTTTGCACTCTTACATTTTTTATCTCTGTCTACTACAAACGTGGTTGATGTCCTCGCCAAATTTTTTCGAAAAAAAATTTACACGAAAATTAAAAAGTTTTGACTTTTGCCCATATAAGCTAGCAGGATTATAGAGGTTTATAATGAAAACCTCTATTTTTACAAAATTAATAAAAATTTCTGACAAGACTAAAAAAATATTTGAAATTAAAACTAAGTGAATAATATAAAACGAAAGGCAAACATAAAGGTAACACCACCCACCTTTCAGTGCAAAACATTCGATGGGCTTGGGGGAAGTTTTGATTTGTTTGTTCTTATCTAAGATAACATAATATAATAAAACAAATATATTTCCATATATACATTTTAAATCTCTTCCATTAATTATAAATGCTAGATGGATTTCCCGAGCTACATTAGCTATTTTAGCTTTTATAAAATATAAAATAAATGTTTTAGCAACTAGACTTCGTTAAAAATATTTTAATTTGTTACGACTTTACATTACATTACATTATATTACTTATTTGTATAAGATGGCCTATCATTTTACTAATTAAGCGTAAAGAGGTATATTTACAACTTTGGTGTCCTTGGCGACCCACCACTGAAATTTTCCGGCAAAAATTTTCGTAGAATATTTTAATCCTTAAATGTCCTTTTTGAAAGGACTGTTTTTAATTTATTCGAAAAAAGGGCCAAATTGACCCATTAAGAGGGGAGCTAGAGGGTTAAGGCCTTCCACAAAATTTATCCTCATAAAATTCCACTATGTAAATATGACAATGAGAAATCTCTCAGACGTTAACTTACATCATTTTTTTCATTTAGTATAATGCTAACTTCGACCAAAAAATGAAAACTTTGACCCACTGTAAAAAAACTCAGACCAGCTGGACCATAAGTTTATTCTACAAAAATGATCTACTCAACATGCCCTTTCAGAATTATAGGATCGCTATTGTGTTCCAATCAAAAAGTCTTAATTTGTTGGACATTGTATTTATAAGAACAATTTGTGAAGTTTTCCTTACTTTTTTAATATAATAAAAAATCGTCATTTCGGGGCAAAAATCGTCAAATCGTCATGTCCTATTTTTTTGGCTCTGAAAATCGTCAAAATGACGATAAATTGTCATTTCTGGCAAGACTGAATAGGGATGATATGATTTTGAAGTGACGTTTCGGCCATTCGTAATATGTCATGATCTGTCATTTGTTTTTCATTGTATTCAGTAGGTTTTACAATTTCCTCATGGAGAGATATACGCAAGAACAACGTTTACAAAATATTCAGTTTTATTATCAAAATAATCGTTCTCCAATTGCAACTTTTCGTGCGCTAAGTCCATTTTTTTTTATATCCAAAAAAACACTTTCCAGTCGACCTACGACCTTAACACCCATGAGCAATATTTTAGCTCTCGTTAAGAGCTATGTTCTTGCGATTGACCGATTCCCGAGCCGACGTACCGTTAAGGAGCTAGAGTACAAACAAACTTTTTGTTCACATTTGAAAATGCTAAGTCCATTTTTTAAAATAAAAAAACACTTTCCAGTCGACCTGCGACCTTGACACCCATGAGCAATATTTTAGCTCTCGTTAAGAGCTATCTTTTTGGCATTTGCCGATTGTGGCTACGTGCCACACATCAAATGAAACAATTGAATTGTTGCGAGAAAAGTTTCGAGATTGGATAATTTCAGGAAATTGTGATATTGAATGGCCTCCAAGAAGTTGTGATTTAACACCATTAGACTATTTCTTGTGGGGTTATTTGAATTCATTGCTCCTTCGACATAAACAGACTCTCTTCAAGCTTTACAAGTCAATATTGAAAGTGCCATTCATGACATACGATTTGATTTAGTGGAAAAAGTGCTCGAAAATTGGGTTAATCGAATTCGTTCCTGCAGAAGAAGTCGAGAAGTCGAGGCCATTTGAATGACGTTTTATTTAGAACTTAATTGTATCGATTGTAGTTGATATTCCTTGAGTCTATTTCTATTACAGACTTCGTTCCGGCATATATATTTGAGTATTACTCTTTCTATTCTCCGATAGGAGCACTTGCATTTCTGTTAATAGTCGCCATGGTATTCTGTATATTTTTAGCTTCCCTGTTGACTTGGGTGATCAGATGTTGTTGTAGTGCGACCGTTGAGTTATTTGTAGCTGCAGAAACTCGAATTATGATGAAAACATCAGAGTTATTTTGTGAGGTCACATGCTATCCATGGTGCAGGGTATATAAGATTCGGCATGGCCGAACTTAACGCTTTTACTTGTTTTATCTATAATAAGAAAGTCAAAGTATTTAATAATTTTTTCAATTATGTCTGGGAACTATAACTTGGAGTTTGAAGAAACCGATATTCTCAAATCCTTTATTAAGGTTGCAGCAAGCAGGGATCCAAATCGATCAGTATGATCCAAGGCCAGTGAATAATTCTGCAGAGATATGTCCGAAATTTTCAATTCTACATTTAGCTTGGAGACGCTGAGTTGATATTCCTTGAGTCTATTTCTATTACAGACTTCGTTCCGGCATTTATATTTGAGTATTACTCTTTCTATTCTCCGATAGGAGCACTTGCATTTCTGTTAATAGTCGCCCATGGTATTCTGTATATTTTTAGATTCCCTGTTGACTTGGGTGATCAGAAGTTGTTGTAGTGCGACCGTTGAGTTATTTGTAGCTGCAGAAACTCGAATTATGATGAAAACATGAAATGTTGATGTTAAATTTTGCCAGTGCCCTGGCTGGGAATTGAACCCTGCACCTACGGGGTCCAAGTCTAATGCACTAACCACTGAGCTACCGAAGGCCACGTCATATTCACAGTCATCTTCCTCGCTGGTGGTAGGAACGTATTAATTTTGCCGAGTATATGAAGAAGGTCCAACTGTGTCGACAATTGAACGTATCAGCATTAAGTTCGTCATCTACAGGTCGCAATTTCACTCCGATCGTTCTGAAATTTTGCACTTTGAAGTCTTTCGCGGCTGGAAAGAACTTGAATTTGGTTGAAATCTGTTCAGATTTAGATATAGCTCCCATAGATATCTTTCGTCGGATTTGGCCCTTTGGTCCTATAGAAGCTGTATTTTACTCCCAATCGTTTTGAAATTTAGAATGGTAGAGTTTCATGATCCATTTACCAAAATTGCCGAATTTGAAGGAAATAGGTTAAGATTTAGCTATAGCTCCCATATATATGTTTCGTCCGATTTGGCCCTTAAGCGCTATAGAAGCGCTTAGTCCTGTAGAAGCTGTATTTTACATCCAAGTGTTTTGAAATTTAGTATAGTAGAGTTTCTTGGTCAATGGATGAACGTTGCATAATTTGAAGAAATTCGCTTAAGATTTAGATATAGCGGAAGTATATATATATATATATATATATATATATATATATGCACAGCGCTTAGTTTAGTATAGTAGAGTTTCTTGGTCAATGGATGAACGTTGCATAATTTGAAGAAATTCGCTTAAGATTTAGATATAGCGGAAGTATATATATATATATATATATATATATATATATATATATGCACAGCGCTTAGTTTGGGGACAGGAAAAAACACACTTTTTGATTGGTTAATAATATTTTCCATAGCATATTTCAACAATATCAACCGACTTCTCGGGATATATATGAACATATCGGTATATATACCTCTTTTAGCATACAACGTCTATTTTGGGGACAGTCATATACTTAGAGTTTATTTTGGAACCATGTACCCAAATTAAACACTATGTATGTGAAAATTATTGTTGCCACATTTTTTTCATTTTTGGTCGCGTTCACTAATATCGCTTGGCCGGCTTTGATAAACGGCAAACCGTCATCTGTGTTAGCTCATAAAATGCAAAACGTCGTTGGTGACTAGGAAGAGGTGGTGGTATCGTACTAGTACGCTGGACTGCGAATCGGGCGGTCGTGGGTTCGGACCACGACTCGCGCATGAAAGTTTTTTTGACGCACACTTTTTTTTTTGGCGAACGCAATGCCTATTTTGCTTCTATAAGTGAGGAAAGCAAAAAGCACAAAAAATAATATTTGCCTGATGCGGGATTCGAACCCACGACCACAGTGGGTGAAAAAAAATTGTACAACAGCCAAATCCAAACGGTTAGAGCTACAATCGCGATATTCGTGAGGGTAGCCATTAGAATGTAGACTCAGGATAAGACGGGATTTTTCGACATTTGAATATATACGCGCACAGTGGGGCATAGCAAAATCGAAATAGCAAGAGCTGTAAACGTGAAATATTGTGTGAGGGACGTGGTCTAGACACAAGGAGTTTTTTTAAATTTCTAGGGGCACAGTGGGATAGTTTGGCATAAATATGATACCACGCCAAATTATTACTAGAGTTTGCAAAATTTCAGCGAGCATTGTCCTTAGGGTAATTTGTCGGGATAGGATGCCATTCTTCGAATTTCGTACCTTTTGGAGAATAGTGGGAAAAAAAGTTCAAAATATGGTACAGTCAGGTAAAATTGGTTAAACATGATCCCGTGGTGCTCTTGGAACATAAACTAGAGATCAGAAACGTTTTTTTAATTCATACTTTAAGAGGTACAGTGGTCCAAACTGGGTAAATTATGTATGGTACATTGGGGCACAAATAGAACAATGTGGCAAAATTTTGGAAAATAAACTTGTGATATTAAGTATCTTTCATTTTAGGAGAACAGTTGCTCAAAAATTTTCAAAATAATGTACAGTGGGCAAAAATAGTTAAATATGTTGCAGGGGGATAAAAATGGATACTGTGGTACAGTGCAATATAGGAAATTTGACTCCTTTTTTTGGTCTTAATTATTTACAGCCAAACGGCTGTACCGATTTAATGACTTTTTGGATAAGAGAAAGTAAAAGTAAAATTATTTCATACAATCAAAGAAAAAATTTTTTTTTCGAGTCGACATCAATTTTCTATATTACTAGTTCTACTTCTGTGTACTTTTAATAATACTAAATTTGACAACTGCAAAAAATCATTTTTTAAAAAAGTTTGCACAGATCCGCCGCTGTAGTATATTAGAATTGGAAGGGGAATGATTGTCCTATGGAACTGTTATGGGGTTGAGTCTAGCAAGTGCTAGAATTTTTCTGTAAGTCTAAATAAAATTCCAATTCATAATTCCATTAGCTCGTCTTAAGGTCACTTAATTTTTTTGCAATTTAATCGTTTTTTAAAAACTGTGAATTATTAATATGAAAAATTTAATTTGAAAATACTACAAAATTCACTGTAATTATTAATTGCTATGTGATAACTCATTTAGAAATCCCACATAAAACTGCTGATAAAGTCGCGGTAAATCAAAAATTCAAAAATATATGTTTATATTGTTAATATATTTTCATATTAAAGCAAAAAATAATAATTTTTGTAAAATTTTAATTTTGAATTTTGGCCAAAAAAATAAATGCACTATAGGAAATTAGGCTATTTCCTATAGTGCATTGGGGCAAATATGGTTAAATATTCACTGTACTTAATTGTTATTTGATAAATCATTTAGAAATCGCACACAAAACAGCTGATAAAGTCGCTGTAAATCAATGTTGCAAAAAATTCAAATGTTGATGTTTACAGTGTTAATTTCTTTTCATATTAGCAAACAAAATGGTGAATTTAAGTCTCGCTTAAAGCTTTGGCTGTGTGACTTGTACGCTTTCTTCGTAGGTATATAATTCCCATATGCAAATTTCTTTGTAGATTGGTATATATACAAGTGATGATCGCCACAACTACAAGCTCACACTGTGTGTCATGTATAAGACCCTCTGATGATATCCCCGCACAGGATTGAAATACGTATAAGGGTATGTGTTTACATGGCTTTCAGAGCGCAGTGTCTTATCTTTTCCAATACACCACAAAAACCTCTCTTTCGAAAGGAAGAGTTGATCGAAAAAGCTGAACAATTCGAATGTGAAAACATTCAATAAATAAATCTAATTAAAAAAAATTAAATCGATCATTAACAAAAAACTTCTAAAAACATTTAAATAATAGGATCAGCCCGCCTAAATACAATTAGAAAGAAGCTTGCTCATCTTCAACACGTAGTGTTAATGAATTCTAAATAATAACATAAAATATTTGATATTCAACAAAAAATACTATGCTTACTGAAATGTAGTAAAGTCTTTCCAATCGTCCAACTAATCTCAGAATCCACGCCATCTACCTGGCGATTGGTGTAGAGACAACTGTGTCGAACTGGCAACCCTTACCAGTCACATGGGTGGTGAAAATGGTGAATTTAAGTCTCGCTTAAAGCTTTGGCTGTGTGACTTGTACGCTTTCTTCGTAGGTATATAATTCCCATATGCAAATTTCTTTGTAGATTGGTATATATACAAGTGATGATCGCCACAACTACAAGCTCACACTGTGTGTCATGTATAAGACCCTCTGATGATATCCCCGCACAGGATTGAAATACGTATAAGGGTATGTGTTTACATGGCTTTCAGAGCGCAGTGTCTTATCTTTTCCAATACACCACAAAAACCTCTCTTTCGAAAGGAAGAGTTGATCGAAAAAGCTGAACAATTCGAATGTGAAAACATTCAATAAATAAATCTAATTAAACAAAATAATTTTGGTTAAATTAAAATATTGAAATTTGGCCAAAAAAAACTAGTCAAATTTCCTATAGTGCAGTTTCCTATACTGCATGTCGGTCCGTGTGTTGATATAGAAGATATATATGTTATGTATTCCTATATATCAGTGGAAATCTCTTCGAGAGCTACTAAATGGTGAAATAAAATTGCCAAAAATTCTACAGGAAAGATGTAGTGGACTCAACATTTCAATCGGTGACTCTTTTCGAGAGTTATCGTGCGCACCAGCCAGCAGTCAGACAGACGGGCGCACATTGCTCATTCGACTTAAAATGATCCAAAACGAATATCCGCCGAACATACTTAGGGTCTTAGATCACTCCTTCGATGTGTTACACTTTTGGCCCGTAGCAAATGATATATACCCTCGTATAACTAAAGTGAGGGTATAATTAAAATAAAACCCCGGTCTAGTGTATAATCGTAGTCTCTTGTTTATGCTCAAATTAGGATACAAGGTACTTGCATTTATAATGTATAATAAAAAAAAGTAGAGGAAATAAATATATTAAGATTTAAAATTATATTTAAGGAACTTTTATCTTGCTGTCAAATTCAACGTTTTTAAAGCTTTTGAGGTTCAGCAGTTATTTTATGTTTGTAATTGTTTTTTTTTTACAAATAGAGAGTGTATCTTATATTTTAGGTAAGTCCTATGGATTTGTGATAATTTTTGTTTTTCAAACCCATAAAAACAAAATCATAAAAATTATAATAAAACCAAAGTGCATTCTGTACCATAATATTAATCATGTTGAATTTGAAAGGTTAACTATTATTGAAGTAACTAAATAGATGACATACATATCTATTCCCATGTATAACATATAGAACAGATTATTTTAATCTCACCGATAATTTTTCAACAGAATTTCGGTGAAATAGCTTTTTCTTCCAAATTATATAAACATTTATTTTTTACTAAAATTTCAAAATGGTTGAACAATATTTTGAAACAAAAATTCGTTAAAACTAATTTTTTAAATTTCTTAAAATTGGATGCTACCTTTTTTAGTTTTTGTAGATGTAAGATTTTCTTAAAATTCCATCAAAAAAACATTTTTTCTACAAAACTTCGTTGACATTTTATTATCCCCTCACCTTAGAGAGGAGGCTATATATCATTTTCTACGATCCAAAAGTGCCACGCATTGAAAGAGTGACCTAAGACCCCAAGTATGTTCGGCGGAAATCAGTTTTAGTCAATGCCGATCGTTATCGGGCCATGTTGAACGAATTTTTGTTCACAAAAATTGAAGAGGAGGATATTGGCAACATTTGGTTTCAACAGGACGGCGCTACGTGCCACACAGGCGAAGCTACAGCCGACGTTTTGCGCGATGTTTTCAAAAAAAAAAAAGTTATTTGGCGGACCCTTTAGTACCTCCCTCACAAAGAGTTAAAATTTAGTGAAATATTGATTCGCTATAACTTCTATACTACTTATCCGAATCTCATGTAATTCCAAACATAGTAATAGTTTATCTGTCGCTGTCAGCTGGAGCAAAAATGGGGAAGTGGCCCCCGCCCCTTTTGGTACCTCTCACACAAAGGGACCATTTTTTACAAAAAGTTAACTAATAATAACTTTAATACCAGTGCATACAAACACTTGCATTTTAGTACAGTATAATGTTTTTATAGGACCTACAATCCATTAAAAAGTGGGCGTTATTGTCACGCCCCTTTTGATACGTGCCACCTGAATGAACTTTTTATCCCCTCACCTTAGAGAGGAGGTTATATATCATTTCCTACGAGCCAAAAGTGTAACACACCGAACGAGTGGCCTAATACCCTAAGTATGTTCGGCGGATATCCGTTTTGGGTCATTTTAAGTCGAATGAGCAATGTCCGTCCGGCTGCGTGTCTGTCTGTTGGCTGGTGCGCACGATAACTCTCGCAAGGTTTAACCGATTGACCTCAAATTCGATATGTGGTAATATTTTTCTCTATCTCCGGCTAACTTCGAAGATGGGCCATATTGGTCCACTCCTTGTAGTACCTCTCCCACAAAGGGTTAATATTTTGTGAAATATTGATTCTTTAATAACTTCTATACTACTTACTCGAATCTTCTGAAATTCCACACATAGTATTAGTTTATTAGTCGCTAACACCTCAAGAAAAATGGGTGAAGTTGTCAGCCCCTTTTGGTACCTCCCACACAAATTGACCATTTTGAACGAAAAATTAACTGTTTATAGCTTTAATATCACTTCATACAAATAGCTGCAATTTTGTACAGTGTAATGCTTTTATAGTACCTAGAATCCAGAGAAAAGTGGGCGTTATTGACACGCCCCTTTTTGTACCTCCCACACAAATGGACCATTTTGCACCAAAAGTTAGCTTATAACGTTAATACCAGTACATACTTTGAAGTTATTAAATGCAATTTAATTACCCGACAGAACTTTCTTACTTGTTTAAATTTAAGAATGCTAATTTAAAAATTAACTAAATGGAAATTTTCTAAAAAAAATTTTGACAATTACGTTTTTCATTTAAACTGATTTTATCTTAAAAATTTCGTCGAAATAATATTTTTGTACTAAATTTTTCTACAAAACTTTGTTGAAATAACATTTTTCTTTAAATTTTCATAAAAATTCAATCCTTTAAAAAATTAAATTTTTTTTGAAAAATGGTTAAAATGTAATTTTTCTTGAAAATTTACAATTCTAAAATTCTTCGTTAAAATAAAATTAAAAAATAAAATAAATTAATTAAATATAAATTAATTTTTTTTACAAAATTTATAACACTGTATATTTTTTTTAAATTTTTCGGTATATAATTTCATCATCAAAAATTCGTTCTTCTACAAAATTAGGTTAAATTGAATTTGTCATCAAAATGTAAATTTTCTAAAAAAAATGTTAAAAATTATTTTTTTTAGAAAAATAATAATATATAATTTTTCTTGCAAATTTACATTTTCTAAAAAACTAGTGGTTGATGGTTATTTCGATATATTTCTAGTGCTCCCCAAGCTTAAACGAAAAGTTCCGACCCATGACTTTTTGGGCATACAAATCCAAAATTCACAAACGTTCATAATTTGTGGATTAAGCAAAAAGGTGTAAAGAGCTGATCCCAGCTAGGGCAGAAACAAATTTTATTTACTTGTTTTTTCAAGAATAAATATTTTTTAATTAAATACAATATAAATTAATTAGAAATGAACAATTAAAGACTTACTTTTTTGTAATTTTTCTATCAAATTCACATTTTTTGAATTGTGCCTTTATTATTTGGACCATATTTTTTGAATTATATGCCCGATAATGACACTTTCACGTGGAAACAGAATTTTAGTAAAAGTCATTAAAACGCTTTTGTTGCCACGAAAACTACCATAAAAAATAGAAAAAATGCAAAAAATTAGTTTGTTCCACTTTTTGAAATCCAGCATCCTAAAGAAGAAGGCAATGCCTAGTTGGATAAATGTAGAAATTATTTGTATTTTAGTAGAAATGAAAAAGGGTATATATCAAATGATGCGGGTTAAAAGGGTAACACATCAATGGATTGACCTAAGAGACTATTTGGCGGAAATCAGTTTTGGGTCTTTTTAAGTCATCTCAGCAATGTCCGTCTGTCTGGTTGGTGCGCACGATATCTTTCGACAGGATTAACCGATTAACTTCAAATTTGGTATTTGCCAATATTTCTTTACATCTCAGGCTAAGGTAAAATATTAACTATGTTGGTCCACTGCTTCGAGTACCTCCCCAACGAAGGGTCAACATTTAGTGAAATTGTGATAATCTCATAACTTCTATACAATTACCCAGAATCACATAGTTGTAGTTTCCTGGTCGTTATAATCTTGAAAATGCGAAGATGCCACGCCCTCTTGGTTCTTCCCATACAAATGTACCATTTTGCACAAACATTTAACTGCTTATAACTTTATAACTCCAGTCCATACAAATACTTGAAATTTTGTGCAGTGTAATGTTTTTTAAAGTACCGATAATATATTAAAAATGGGCGTTATTTCAACGCCCCTTTTGGTACCTCCCAAACAAAGTTGCCAAAATAAAAAACCATGAACATTTATTTTGTGAATTTCCCTATTTTTACAATCTGGGACACAATTTATACATAGACTTTTTTCAAATAGGCATTGTTTTATTCGTTATAGAATCCTAACGAAGAATACAATGCGTATTTAAATTAATGTTTGTTTGTAAGATTTTTTGAAATCGGTATTTTTGCGTTTTTTTTTGTACCAACACAAAACTTTTTTTTGGAAGAAAACAAAATTTGTGTCCCCTCCACCATATAATAGGGGGTATATTCATTATGTCCCTCCGGGTGTATTAATTTTTTGTCATCTGAGACCCCATAAAGTATACATATTCTTAATCGTCGTAAAATTCTAAGACGATTAAGCCATGTCCGTCTGCTGTAATCACGATTCAGTCCGTAATAATAAAGCTAGGTCCATCAAATTTAAAATATAAATAAAAATGACTCCTAATTACATACTTAAAAACACATAAATTGACATATAAATAAAAAATAAATATGAAAAAATTAATATGTAAACAAACACAGCGCCCAGGGATCGAACCAGGGACTCCCTAGCCTTAGTCGGATGTTCTAACCACCCGACCACCTTTCAGGAGAGCATATACACTTTTTATTTATTTCATTTCGCGATAAATGAAAGATAGAAAGTAAAGTACAACTTCTATAGCGCTTTAATCGGGGGAACATATGTATATATGAGGGCTATATCCAAATCTGGACCGATTATCCCCGAATTTGGCATGTAATAAAAAACTCTGCCGAATTTCGCACTGATCGGAAATAAAATATGGTTTCTACAGCGATTACATGTCACATTGGGTGCAACATATATATGGGGACTATATTTGAATCTGAACCGATTTCCCCCGAATTTGGCATGTAATAAAAACTCTCTGCCGAATTTCTTACTGATCGGATATAAAATACGGTTTTACAGCGCTTACATATCTAAATCTGAACCGATTTTCCCCGAATTTGGCTATGTTCATTCATGTAATAACCAAAACAATCAGACCATAAATACGACCTGTACTTTGATTACAACGATACATCTACAGACGGACCTGGTTAAATCGACTCAGGAAGTGAGTCTTGAGGAAAGTAATGCGGTACAACGTGCGAACCGCGGAAAATATTCTAATAATACTTCACACAGAAATGGTCCAAGGAGTTCAGATACAAAAAATATATGTCGCAGGTCGGAGTTGCAATATCGACTTTTGGGCCATTTATCCCGGTTTCCAGCTCACAGTTGACCATATTGAAAATAAGACACATCGGTTCATGTTTTGATATAACCCACATATAAAAGTCCCCTCCGATTAGAATTTTTACTCTACGTAGGTAGGTATGTATATAATGATGCGTGTCAAGATAAATTTCGAATTTAACTAGCAGAGACACTTTTAACTATACTTTATCACATATGATAAACAATTTTTATTATTAAAAATAGGAAAAATTGTTTAATTTCAAATCATTTTGCTGGTGAGTGGAGGTTTCAACGCCTAAAACCAACCCCCGCGCACGGGCCTGACACACCATATATCGTTACCTTAGTATAGAGCGGCCCCAACTAACAATTTTTGGAAATCGCGTTTTTTGTTGATTCAAATGAACCAGCACTTAATACACCTCCCAGAGAAAATTCAGATACATTTTAT
Source organism: Eudasyphora cyanicolor (assembly GCA_963930755.1). NCBI lineage: Eukaryota > Metazoa > Arthropoda > Insecta > Diptera > Muscidae > Eudasyphora > Eudasyphora cyanicolor. The sequence goes on along the minus strand of OZ005734.1, from coordinate 150,548,817 downwards.
GAAAACTCGCAATGTTAACCCTAACTCATACCCCAGAAAAAATTAAAACAGAAAGTCCTCAACTCATATTCAAAAAAGAAAAAGCCCGTAATCATTCGTTCACACAAGTAGTGTGCTCAGATTGATTTGTTGATTTTTCGTGCATTTTTCATATTTTGTCATTTCGAATATAATTTTAATATTAAAAAACCAGTAAGGAAAGGCTAAAGTCGGGCGGGACCGACTATATAATACCCTACACCACTCTTGTAATATTGAATAACTCTGATATATAAATTTTGTAATTCATGTATAAATTGTTTACATAAATTTACTTTTGGGACATTTTATACTTAAATAATACCCTGTACCACAGTGAGGTGTAGGGTATAAAAACGATTGGATCTAAAGAGCCAAATCGGATGAAACATATATATGGGAGCTATAGCTAAATCTTTACCGATTTTCTTCAAATTCGGCAATGTTGGTTCATGAATCAAGAAACTCTACCATTCTAAATTTCAAAACGATTGGATGTAAAATAAAGCTTCTATAGAACTAAAGGGCCAAATCGGACGAAACATATATATGGGAGCTATAGCTAACTCATAACCGATTTTCTTAAAATTCGGTAGTGTTGGTTCATGGATCAAGAAACTCTACCATTCTAAATTTCAAAACGATTGGATGTAAAATACAGCTTTTATAGGACTAGGGCCAAATCGGACGAAACATATATATGGGAGCTATAGCTAAATCTTAACCGATTTTCTTCAAATTCGGCAGTGTTGGTTCATGGATCAAGAAACTCTACCATTCTAAATTTCAAAACGATTGGATGTAAAATACAGCTTCTATAGAACTAAAGGGCCAAATCGGACGAAACATATATATGGGAGCTATAGCTAAATCTTAACCGATTTTCTTCAAATTCGGTAGTGTTGGTTCATGGATCAAGAAACTCTACCATTCTATATTTCAAAATGATTGGATGTAAAATACAGCTTCTTCAGGACTAAAGAGCAAAATCGGACGAAACATATATATGGGAGCTATTTAGCTATACCGATTTTCTTCAAATTCGCAATGTTGGTTCATGGATCAAGAAACTCTACCATTCTAAATTTCAAAACGATTGGATGTAAAATACAGCTTCTATAGGACTAAAGGGCCAAATCGGACGAAAGATATATATGGGAGCTATATCTAAATCTGAACCGATTTTAACCAAATTCAATAGCGATCTTAACAGCCGCAAAATACTCTAAACTGCAAAATTTCAGAACGACCGGAGTGAAATTGCGACCTGTAGTCGACGAACAACTTTACATGGACGGACGGACATCGTTAAATCGACTCAGCTAGTGATTCTGAGTCGATCGGTACACTTTAAGGTGGGTCTAGCGGTTACATGCTGGAACAGGGTTATGTGCTGTTTTTTTGCATAGATATGCAAGCGGTGAAACTAATACCGCAATTAAATGCAAACGCCACATATTAGGCATGTTTTCGTTACAAGCTAGCACTTTTAGTTTAGCACTTTGCAACGAAAACAACTGACTTCCACTAACTGGCACATAAGCAATAAGTGGCGGATTTTCACTATCTGGTAGCAATGGTGTCATGAGTTGCGAAGAAAGAACAGTGCGAAACAGACAAAAAATTCGTGAAAAGTATTTTTAAAACATATATTTACTATTCTATGTTCAATTGTTTACACTCTTTTTGCAAATATTAAAATAATTTCCCATTTTTGTTCTTCTTCTTCCCGTTAATTCACAATAATTGATAAAATCTCTCCAAAAATGGGATGCCATATTGCTAAATATAGGGTGCCCAATCTGGCAACATCATACTCGATTAAGACATGAACACAAGCACCAAACTTCATCGGGAACTAATAGTGCTTAGCTCCCCATACAAATTAAGCACTTCTGGTGTAACGAAAACACGCCTATTATAAAATTAAATTAAAGGTTCATAATTTTACCATACATAATATGATAACTCATTAATCTGAAAAGTACGTGTGGGATGAGACTGATGGAGGCTTTGTAGCTTTAGTTAAGTAAGGATTGTCATTCTTTTTACGACAATTTACCTTATAAATACCCGTAATACATGTTATGTCATAGCATTCACTTATTTTCTTATTATTTAGACATATTTGCGCTTTCTAAACTAGAAAACCCATGTTTTTCCATCAAAATATAATGTTAACAAGTAAGAAAGTTTCAGTCGGGTATACCGACTAAGGTATACCCTCACTTTGTGAGTAATGTAATATGGAATATTAAACGAATTATTCTGTCAATTTGTATGGGAGGTACCAAAATTGTTTTTAACAAATACACCTATTTTTCGCTGAATAGTAGATTCTGTAAATACATTACACTGCGCCGAATTATAAACGTTTTTTGCACTGGTATATTAACGTTATGAAATATTAAATTTTGGTATGATTTGGCCATTTTGTGTGGGAGGTACAAAAAGGGGCGTGGTGATAACGGCCATTTTTTACAGGGCTATAGGGACTTCAAAAGCGTTACACTGTGCAAAATGTTGTTGCATTTTCGTGCATTGGTACTCATGCCATGAGCTCTTAACTTTTTGTGCAAAATGGTACCTTTGTGTGGGAGGTACAAAAAGGGGCGTGGAAATAGCGTCCATTTTTCACAGTGCAAAAGACACTATAAAAGCATTACACTGTAAAAAATTTCAAGTATTTTTATACACTGGTATTAATGTTATAAGCTGTTATCTTTTGGTGCAAAATGGCACCTTTGTGTAAGAGGTACCAAAAGGGGCGTGAATATGACACCCATTTTTCACTGGACTGTAGGCACTATGAAAGCATTACACTGTACAAAATTTCAAGTATTTTTATGCACTGGTATTAATGTTATAAGCTGTTAACTTTTGGTGCAAAATGGTGCATTTGTGTGGGAGGTACCAAAAGGGGCGTAGCAACATGGCCCATTTTTCTCGAGTTGATAGCGACTAATAAACTAATGCTATGTGTGGAATTTCAGAAGATTCGAATAAGTAGTATAGCAGTTATTAAAGATTCAATATTTCACAACATTTTAACACTTTGTGGGGGAGGTACTAGAAGGAGTGGACCAATATGGCCCATCTTCGAACTTAGCCGGAGATAGAAAAAAATATTACCACGTACCAAATTTGAAGTCAATCGGTTACTCCTTTCGAGAGTTATCGTGCGCACCAGCCAGCAGACACACAGACAGAAAGACAGACAGACAGATAGACAGACAGACAGACAGACAGACGGACGGACATTGCTCATTCGTCTTAAAATGACCCAAAACGAATATCCGCCGAACATACTTAGGGTCTTAGATCACTCCTTCGATGTGTTACACTTTTTTTCGTAGCAAATGATATATACCCTCGTCACACTAAAGTGAGGGTATAAAAAAAGCCCCAACACATTTTTTCGATGTGTTACACTTTTTGTCCGTAGCAAATGATATATACCCTCGTATCAGTGGGGGTATAATTGCCAAGAACCGGTGTTGGGCATGCTCAGTAAAGAGCTGAGATCAAATCCATACCGATGCCTTTTGCAAATACTTATTTAAATAGTATTAACACATTGTTAAATAGTATTAACAATAGTTAAAAATACGAAATTCACATATAAATAATAAGTAAATACGAAAAAGTAAACATGTAAGAGAAACGGGACGACCGGGGATTGAACCCGGGACACTGGTCGGATGCTCTAACCAACCGACCATGACCAGCGCGTATGCCGATGCAGCAAAGAAATGCCTTGTTTTTTCTTGAGACTGCTAGAAGTGACGGAGTACAAACAAATGTTGAGTACACATACCTACATATATGTAACTGTTGTTTTGCAGAAATGTGATTCGTTGATATTGCTGTTCAGATATTTTTTGTCTGTACCTAAAAACTGTGGTGGTGGAATACGTTGATATTGATGAAAACGCCAAAGGCCATATTTTATACAATTGTGTTGCCGTTTATCGGTGGTGCACTGTGGGCAAAAGTCTAAAAAGAGCCAAGCCGAATTCAATATATTTCCTATAAATTGCTAAAGGCGAACTATGTAGGGGAATAAATCGTAAAAATATCGAATATCGAAAAATTATGAAAGGATAATTAATAATACGTGTGTATATATATACCGCATATATTTTTTCAACCTTTACTAATTTGTTCCAGAAAAAATAATTTTTTTAAAAACAATACAACTTTAAACAATTTTGCGGGAAAAAATAAATTACAACAAACATTTCTGGATAAATGGATTTTTTTAAATCATATAATTTTAGGTTTTGTAGAAATTTTCTACAAAATTGCTATTAAGAATTTTTTTATAGAACAATTTTAATTTTTTAAGGAATGTTAAATTTATGAAAAATAAATTTAGAAACAGCTTTCATGAAAAAAAAAATATTTTAATCATTTAATGAATTTAAAAATCAAAGACCTAAGAATTTTTTTTAAAAAAGTTAACTTTCAGTATTAGGCATTTTGTAGAAAAAATGTGGTACTCGAGAACAACATTGAGGTACAAACAAAAAATACGATAAAAAACGATTTTTGGCCGATTCCACGAGCTCGGAAATTCAAATATGTTTTTGGTATTGTCTCGAGGCAGGGATGATAATTGAGAGTAAACAAATTGTACAAAAATCGTTCTAAAAAGGTACTTTTTCGACCCAAAAAGTACCAATTTTAAAATTCTTCTTGAGATACAAATTAGTAAGATCCAGTAATCAATTTCTTGATAACAAGTTACTAAAATCGTATTAACGCAAATATAAACCGATATTTACGGAAATTGATACAAACTCCTTTTTGATCCCTATTGAAAATGGGGCACTTCGGTCCATGTTTTGATTTAGACTCTACATATATAGTGGTACCTTTCGATTAGAATTCTTGACTCTCTAGAGAACGAATTTTTAGTCGATTATGATGAAAGAAGTTTCATATTGCATAAAATCATCAGTTTTAATATAAAATTAATTGACTTTACATTTTATTTTATCCAGTATCTCTCCTTGTTAGAATTGCTTCACGTTTTGATATACGATTATATATGATGGTTCCAGACGAATATGAGTTTTTGGTGTTGATGCCACATTTTAATCTTTTCTTATAGGTTTTTTGTTTCCTTAAAAATGCAAAATTTGTCAAATCGCAAATTATTTCACTTTTGAAACTGGAAAGGCGCGAATTCATACTATAAGAAACTGAATTTTGTTGTAATACAAGAGACAAACATATTTCTTGGCGTTGCGTAGCTATGTCGAAAGAGCATGTGTACTACATATATAATTTTTTTTGAAAAAGTGTATTTTACTTTCGTGCAAAGACATGTTTGATGAAAAAAGTATCAAATGTGTCGCGGGAGTATCACGGTACTTTGAGGGTCTTAAAAGTACCAAAAAAAGTACTAAAGTATCAAATTTATCATCCCTGTCTCGAGGTAAACTTTAATTCCGCCTCACATTTGGTTTTTGTTTTTTAAATTATAATAAAACTAAAATCCATTCTGTATTATAATATTAATCATGTTGAATTTGTAGGGTTAACTATTATTGGTGTATCTATTCACATGTATAAAATATATATATTTCCTTTCAACCAAAAGTGTAACACATCGAAGGATGACCTAAGACCCCAAGTATATTGAAAAAATATTGATTCTTTAATAACTTCTGTACTACTTACTCGAATCTTCTTAAAATCCACATTAGTATTAGTTTATTACTCCCTAATTTTGTACAGAGTAGTGTTTTTATAGTACATACAGTCTACATACGATTTTTTGGGAATGAAAGGTGAGGGGATAATTAAGTCTGTTTACCTTACCCGACTGAACTTTCTTACTTGTTTTTAATCTCATCGATAATTTTTCAACAAAATTTCTATTTTTCACAAAATGTCTTAAAACTAGATGTTACATTTTTTAGTTTTTGTCGATGTAACATTTTCTTAAAATTTCAAAAACTCATTTTTTCTACAAAACGTCACTGAAATTTTATTTTTCTTTAAAATTTAAAAAGGTTAATTTAAAAGTAAATGAAAAGAATTTTTTTAAAAAAATCTTTAACAATTCACCAAAAAAATTTCACGGAAACTACGTTTTTTGCAAAATTATTTTTAAATTGATTATATCTTAAAAATCCCGTAGAATAAATATTTTTCTATAAAATTTTGTTATGCTGACTTTTTGTACAAAAAGCATTTTTCTTGAAAATTTCCTAAAAATTCAATTCTTTTGCAAAAATTTTAATTTTTTTAATAGAAAAATGGGTAAAATGTAATTTTTCTTGTACAATTACAATTCTAAAATCGCGCGATTTTTTGAAAAAAATTTTCGCCGGCGGCGCTTTTCCAAGCAGAAAACAAATACAACCATTCATAATTATACAGCTTCATTGCTAAGTTTCCATTTGTCCAACTTTTATTTTCGCATGGGACGGAGTTTTCTTTTTTGAAATTGTACATAATTTATTTAAATATACAAAATAATTTTTTTTTTGTTATATTATTCCATAAAAATCGTTCATTTATTTAAAAAGGATAGTACAAAACATTACTTTACAATTTTATAGCGTCATTGGTAAATTTACTTTTGTCCAACTTTTATTTTTGCATGGATAACATTTTGCATGCATAAACATTTCCAAGTTTATTCTTACATATTCGTAATGTACGGAAAATTTCCTTTAATTTGAGGGGTCGCATGCTATATGGACCCAAGGGTAATTTTTCAAGGCCCTCTAGGGCCTTTCCTAGAGGGCGCTTGACATTTGGAATCTACGGACAATTTCCTTTAATTTGACTATAATATTGACCCTGTCCGGGACCGGGTCCATTTTTTGGGTCTTGAGGGCCCCCCCAGGGTCCGTCCGACAAATTTTGACCTCATTTTTGTGTTTTTGGGAAAATTTTGATGACATTTATTTTTTTCCCGCAAAATGTTTTGAAATAGAATTGTTTTTAGAAAATTAAATTTTTATGGAGAAAGTGGTAAAGGTGCATTTTTCGTTTAATTATTCTACAAAATTTCGTTTGTTATATAAATATATTACATGCAGTGACGGAATAAAAAAATATCAACAATCCATATCCATATTCGGCGGTATACACTGATCATTTTTATTTATTGTTAATTATCGTTTGAATATTATCGATATTTTTACGATGTGTTGCCATACCTACATACTATTGCGGTTTATAAGAAATATATTTAATTCTGCTTGGCTCTTTTTATACTTTTACCCACAGTACACCACCGATACACGGTAACACAATTGTATAAAATAAAGTCTTTCTCTTTGTCATCAATATCAATGTATTTTTCCACCACCACAGATTTTTTGAAACAAACAACAAATTATGTGAACAGCAATGTCAACGAATCACATTTCTGCTAAAAAAAAAAACAGTTACATATGAGTAGGTATGTGTAGTCAACATTTGTTTGTGTTTAGTCACTCCTATCAGTCTCAGCAAAATAGCAACCCATTTTTTGCTGAGGCGCAGCACGGAGTGGATGTGGTCGGTTGGTTAGAACATCCGAGTTAGACTGCAGAGTCCCCTGGTTCGATCCCCGGCTCGATGCGTTTTTATTTTTTATTTATATGTCAATTTATGTATTTTTAATTGTTTTTTACCATTCAGTAGCTCTCGAAGAGTGCTTTCCGCTGATACTGAATATCTAACAGAATTTTCCTTACGGCCACAGTGGCCAGTGGACGCGCTTCAGTTAATTCTAGCGAAGAAATATTAAGCCCATTACATCTTTTCTGGTAGACTTTTTGGTAATTTTATGATACCATATGATTATTTGCTTATTGTATGCTCAGTCAAATTTCAGCATTTCTGTATTATTTACTACCCTTGGCATCCCAAAAATCAAAAAGTCATGGGTCGAAACTTTTTGTTTAAGCTTGGGGGCAATAGAAATATGTATGTATATCGAAATAACCATCAACCACGTATTGGTCGGTTTGGTGACTTGTTTGCTTAAGTAATTTGTTTTCTTAATTATTTAGATGTTTGCCCAATTGTTTATTTTTAATGTATTTATTATTTTTTAAATTAAAACATATTTTCTTAAAAAAATAAGTAAATAGAAAACATACTTTTTCTTCCCTTGCTAAGATTCGAATTGTTCACCACTGTGCTTAATTATAAATACTTTTTTATACCCTACACCACACTGTGGTACAGGGTATTATAACGTTGTGCATTTGTTTATAACACCCAAAAGGAGATGAGATAGACCAATCGTTTATTATACCGATCGACTTAGAATCACTTCCTGAGTAGATTTAGCTATATCCGTCTGTGTATGTATTCTTGTAATCAAAGTACAGGTCGCAATTATGGTCCGATCTTAACGAAACCTTGCACAAGGACGATCCCTATTGAATTTAGTTTATATCGGTTCAGATTTACATATAGCTCCCATATATATGCACCTCCGATTTGGCATGTTTGCACTGTATAAACAACATTTTTGAACCGATCTGTATAAAAATTGACGGAGAGAAGTCTCCTGATATACTTAGAGACATTACTAAATTTGAGGAAAATCGGTACGGCTATATCTACGCCCCCTTATATACGTTACCCCGATTTGATATGTAAGCGCTGTAGAAACTGTATATCTTGATCTATGAAAGAATGTGCATTTAACTGAAACAAAACCAATTATTCCAAGTTATTATCGCAATGCCCCTTTTTGCATTGTTAGGAAGATGTAGGTTATTATATAGTCGGCCTCGTTCCGACTTATATACGTTTAAACAACCTTCTTATCCCGGTAATGAAAATGGGGCTAAAAAGTTGTTACGGATAAAAATTTTAACTAAGCAAAATTGTTTGTGATTGACATTTTGAAAGAAAATAAACAAAAACAATATATTATTACATTATTAACTAGCATTTAAATACCCGGCGATGCCCGGGTTGCCTTCGAAAACAGTGATCCAAACATTAGTATTATTTTTGATTTTGAATCATTAAAAATTTGTTTAACATCCAGGATCAGTCTACTTGAAAGTCTATCAAACTCCAGATGCTCTCAAAAACTCAAACAAATTCACTGACAACAGTAAAAAATTCTGTAAATATGAAAGCACAACCTCAAATGTACGATATGTGTGCAAACTTTCAAATTAATACTTTTATGGGGTCAGTGGTCAAGAGGTCACCAAATAAATGGCTGAGAAACAAATGCATAATATGCTATGTATTTTTCAAATTTCGATATACTCGTATACATTTTTGTTTAAATATTACCGGTGTATATAGCGAGCGATATATTTCGAAAAGACTTTTAAACATTATGTTTTTGTGTACCTCTTGTCCTCAAGTCGGACGACGCATTTTCTTGAAGATCGTTTTATGCACACATATGTACAGCTCCACAGATCTTTATGGGATTTTTATTGGAAGAATGAAAAAATCTTAAAGAATTTTGAAATGTAGTATAAGAATGAAAATTGCTTTGGTCACTACTGACAACAATCTTAGAATTCAAAATTGTTTTTTTCCTGTGTATACTACATATTATTTTATCTTAGTATAATTTAAGGGCGAGAGTTGACCACTGGCCAAAAAACGACTATGCTAATAGTCCGTAGGCTATACCACACTGGAGTTTCTAGCGTTCTACCTGTTATATGAGCCGCAACGGTCAAGCGGCCAAAAGTCGCTTGAGTTAGTATTAACATTGCCAGTTTGGACCCTTTAAAGTACAGAAAGGGTGGAAATTGCATTGGTCACTGCTACACTGGCCACAGTCTGAGATTTGACCGAATTGACAACGTTATATATGTATATCTTACCACATTAAGTGGCGAGAGATATATTTTGAACAGGGGTTAGAAGTTTTACAATCTGTAAAATAGTGAACATTGTTTTGGCCGCTTCTTCACTGACCACAGTCAGAGAATTCAAAATTATTATATTCACAAAGTTTTAACTTTGTGTCCTATAAGAGGCTTCAGAAAGGACAACAACAATTGATAGCGCTATAACTGACCACTGGCCGAAAAATGTCTACGTGAGTAGCCCGTGGTTTATACAACACTCATGTCTATGAGAGTGCAATTTATGGGATTTTTAATGTATTGAAAGAATGAAAAACTCTTAAAGAATCTTGAAATCCAGTAAAGATTGAAAATGGTTTTGGTCATTGCTTAACTTGCTTGTTTTCGCATCTCCATTGAGATCAGTCTGTACATATAAATTTGTAAATCATTGGCTCTTAGGGAACTTTTAAAATCAGAGAAATAATGAAAATTGTTAGGGCCACAGTTAAGCTGACCATATTCAGTTAATTCAAAATAATTTTTCGTGCATTTATTTGCGGTTGATAGTACTTCATATATACAAAGTTTTAACATTGTATCTTATAAGAGGATTCCGAAACGACAAAAACAAAACGCTAGTTTTTGATAGCGCTACAACTGACCACTGGCCGAAATATGATTAAGCGAGTAGTCCGTAGTTTATACAACACTCCAGTCTATGTGTGTGCAAAATTTCAGCTCTCTAAATTTCAGCTCTCTAGCTTTAACAGGAGCCTCTGTGGTCAAGTGGTCGAAAATCACTTGGCGGAAAATCGAAAATCAAAGTAGTCTATGGCACTTCCCAGGCATTGGTCTATCTGTCCACCAAGTTTCAAGAAAATCGGTTCAACCGTTTAGGCGTGATGCTGGAACAAACAAACAAACAGACAAACAAACGATTTTATAATATTAATAGGATTGTATACCCTTCACCATGGATAGCATGTGAATGGTTTCGGGCACAAATAAAGTCATCTTACCAAATTTCATCCCGATTCGTTGAAATTTGTGGTTTTGTGGCGTTAGGAAGTCAAATTTAGAGGGACCTTTGTATGGGGGTATATCAAAACTTGGACCTATGGCTACCGTTGTTCGTGTGAAGGGTTCCGGGCAGTGTTGCCAGAAATTACGATTTATCACCATTTTGACGATTTTTAGAGCCAAAAAATAGGATATGACGATTTGACGATTTTTGCACCGAAATTACGATTTTTTGTGATATGAAAAAAAGTAAGGAAAACTTATCAAATGTTTCTTTAACTAAGGATTTTTCATAACTCCTCCCACATATAAGTTACACTCTCATTTATCTTTTTAAAATTAAAATTAGAAATGTTAGAAATAAGAATCAAATATAATTCGATCGCATTCAATGACATAACAGGAAAAGTCTCTGGAATTTTGTTATGTGTCAAAAATCGGTTGAGGAAATTGCAGTGGACATTTTAAGTAAAGTAAAGGCTATATCCAAACTTGCACTTAGGAGGTATTTATTCCAACAAATAGTTTCAGTTAAAATAAATCGCATAATATAATTCTTTCAACCCAAATGGGAATATTTTATTTTTGTCCAAAAAGTAAAGTCGAATGCGGCCTTTGTCAAAATATGTCACTTACACCTTAAAATGGTTCTGGGTAAACTCAATCGATACGTATCTGTGGTTTCTACGTTGCTAAAACAGAAAATCGGGTGAGGGCAATATGAATGATTTTATGTAAAATTAAATGAAAATGTCCAATCGGTTATGTGGTTTCTATATAAAAATGTGGGCAAAATTATATATATATTGTCAAAATTCAGCCTAATCAACTTGTGGTTTCTAATGCGTCAAGAAGTCGCATTTAGTCAGGGTTACCATAACCTTTTTTCGGAAAGGAGGACTTTTGTGTCAGAAAAGGAGGACATTTGTAACATTTACAAAGATAGTTTGAAACTTTCGGAGGACATTTAAAAAATATAATTTCCTATGATAATGATTTGTACAACAATTTGTATTTTGTAGCGCTTAGATGCCAAATCGGAGGACAATATCTAAATCTGAAAAAATTTTCTTCAAATTCGGCAAGGTTTGTTCTTGGGTGCTACATTTAAATCTGTGCAGATTTACACCAAATTCGGCAATGTGGGCCCTTGGATCAAGAAACTCCATCCTGCTTAATTTCAAAGTGATTGGATATGAAAAAGCTTCTGTGGCTATAAAAGGCCAAATCGGAAAGAAAATTTATATAGCGCCTATATCTTAATCTGAAACGACTTTGACCAATTTCTTCCCAGTTATGAAATAGCCCTTATTGTCAAATTTCAGCAAGATCGGAATGAAAGTGCGACCTGTACTTAAGGAACAATTTTAAATAGTCAGACAGACAATCGGTGTACTTTAAAATGGGTCTAGCTCCAGTATTTTTAGGTGTTAATTATAATAAATTAGTGAAGCGGCGTTAAGATCTGAAAAGCCGATTTTTGCATACCCTACACCATAGATTGCATGTCAACTGTTTGTGGATTCTTTGAAATTTGTTGCGTTAAGAAGTAAAATCTTGAGGTACCTTCGTGTGGACCTATATTAAAACATGGACCTATAACGACCATTGTTCGTCTGAAGGATTCTGGATATACATACTCCGCAATTACCAATTTTGACCAGTTGAAATTTGCAGTCTATATGGCGTTAATAAGTCAAATCGGACAGATGCTAAAAATTTTGCTCATTTCAATCCCAACTTACCTGCATCTATAAGAAGTATATGTACCAAATTTCAGTCATCGAGCTCAATTATTGTAGTACCAACTTTGTACTAAAAGTAGTTGCGGGTATAATTCATGTGGAGGTTTACTATTTGTGAGAAATTTTAATTTGTAACAAAAGGAGGACAAATCCATCATTTTTGAAAAAGGAGGGAGGACGGGAGGACACTGGTTAAAAAGGAGGACATGTCCTCCCAAAGGAGGACGTATGGTAACCCTGCATTTAGTGGATCCTTTGTATGGGGGCTAAAACAATGAATGGTTCTATTTATTTTGTCAACTTTCGTACCAATCGAATGAAGTTTGCGGCTTTTATGACGTAAATAAATAAAATCGACTGGGATATATCGAAATATGGACCATTCTCAATCCTAAGAAACTGATATGTATAAAATATGTTTCCGCAAAATTTGATTATTATTGCAGTTCAAGAATATGAGATCGGCTCACAATTTTTTTAAGCTCACTTTGAGGATCCGCATAAGCATTTGAGAGTACCTTTAAAGACATATCTGTCTCTGAAATATGCCCTTCACCCGAAAAAAATCTAAAACTGTATGTGACTGGTAGTGTTGACGATTTCGAAAATTTTGACGATTTTTCTGCCCCTATTTTGACAATTTTCGGTCTAATTCTGACAGCACTGGTTGCTGGTATAAATAAATCCCAGTTACCAATTTTCAGCCCGATCCGTTGACATTTGTGGTCTCTATGGCAGAAAGGAAAGTCAGATAGTCGGGCGGGGCTGACTATATAATACGCTGCACCTCCCTTACAATGCAAAAAGCGATAATAATTTGGAAGAATTGGTTACGTTTCAGTTAAAATGCGCAGTGTTCTTATATATAATGTGTTCTTATAAACGGATGTGATTATATATAATCTAAACAGATTTTCATAAACTTAGATCAAAAACCTAATTTCTGCCAAATTACATATATAATAGCACTTAAATACTAAGTAGGAAGGAACAAGTATATGGGAGCTACATATAAATCTGGACCGATTTCCCCCAAATTTTGCAGTATTCGTTCTTTCTGTCAAATTTTTTAATGATCGGAAGTAAAGTGCAACTTCTATAGCGCTTTGATGCCATATATATGGGCATATGAGGAACATATGTGTGTATGTGTTCATTGAAGTAATAAGAAACCCCTTTCTGCCGAATTTCGTACTGGTCGGATATAAAATACAGCTTCTACAGCGCTTACATATCAAATCGGGGGTTACGTATATATGAGGACTATATCTAAATCTGTATCGATTTTCCCCAAATTTGGCTGTGTTCATTCATGTAATAAGAAGCCTCTTTCAGCCCAATTTCGTACTGATCGGATGTGAAATACAGTTTCTACATCACTTAAATGTCAAATCGGGGGTAATATATATATTGGGGCTATACCTAAATCTGAACCAATTTCCCCCAAAATTAGCGGTCTTAATTCATGTAATAGGAAACCTCTTCCTGCCGAGTTTCCTAACGATCTACAGTTTCTACAGCGCTTACATTGCAAATCGGGGGTAACATATATATGCGGGCTATATCTTACATACATACGGACATAGCTAAATTAACTCAAAAAGTGATTCTAAGTCGATCGGTATAATAATCGATGGGTCTATCTCATCTCCTTTTGGGTGTTACAAACAAATGCACAAAGTTATAATACCCTGTACCAGTGTAATGTTGGGTATAAAAATAGGGAAATTCACAAAAATAAATGTTAATATTTTTTTGGGCAATTTTTTTTCGGGCGTGGCAGAAACGACCCTATAGTATTTGTATAGGTGGAATCAAAGTTATAAGCAGTTAACTTTTTGTGCAAAATGGCCCATTTGTATGGAAGGTACCAAATGGGCTATGGCTATAACGTTATTTTTTTTACGGGACTGTAGGTACTGTACACTGCACAAAATGTTAAATATTTTTATGGACTGGAATCCAAGTTATAAGCCGTTTACTTTTTGTGCAAAATGGTCCATTTGTATGGGAAGTACCAAAAGGAGCGTGGCAACTTCGCCCATTTTTCTCATGATTATAACGACCAAGAGTAGTACCCTTGGTTAAAAAGCTTAGTTATATATATGCATATTGTAATTTATGTTTAATTGGCCAGACGGCTTTTAATTACAAGATTGTACGAAATAAATGAAATGAAATACTTTGTGTGGAATTGTGAAAGATTCTGGGTAGTAGTATAGAAGTCATGAGATAATCACTATTTCACTAAATTTTGACCCTTCGTGGGGGATATACTCGAAGGAGTGCACCAACATAGTCCATCTTCGACCTTAGCCTGAGATAGAAAAAAATATTGACACATACTAAATTGAAGTCAATCGGTTAATCCTGTCGAAAGTTATCGTGCGCACAAACTAGACAGACAGACGGACATTGTTGAAACGACTTCAAATGACCCAAAATGGATTTTCGCCAAATATTCTTAGGCTCTCTTAGATCAGTCCATCGATGTGTTACCCTTTTGGCCCGCAGCATTTGATATACCCTTGTTCATAATGGTGGGAGTATAAACAACGGATTATATTGAAATTCACTTATTTCTTCCAAAAGTAAAATAATTTCTACATTTATTCAACTAGGCATTGTTTTCTTCGTTAGGAAGCTAGATTTTCAATGTTTTTTCTTAAAAAAATCTTTTTTCTAATAGTTTTAACGACAGTTACTAAAATTCTGTTTCCACGTGAATGTATCATTATCGAGCATATACTTACAAAAATGTGGTCCAAATATTAATGCCACTTTCCAAGAAAATGGGAATTTGAAAAAAATATTAAAAAATACCATTTTTTTAAATATTTTTTTTTCGTGTTTAGAACACCATATTACATCAGAAAATGTTATGCATAGCCATTCGACAAAAAAATTGTTGCATAGAGTTAAATATCTTTTTAATAAGTCTTTAATTGTTCATTTTTGATTAATTTAGATTGTATTTAATTAAAAAATATATATTATTCGAAAAATAATTAAATAAAAATTGTTTTTGTCCTAGCTGGGATTCGATCGGGTCACCATTTTGCTTAATCCAGAAATTAGTCAAGCCGCATATGATTCTTTGCTTATTGTATGCTCAGACCAAAATTTTAGAATTTCGGATTTTTAAGCCCAAAAATTCATAAAGTCGGTCGGAACTTTTCGTTTAAGCTTGGGGGCAGTAGAAATAACCATCAACCACGAATTTTTCGGTTTGGTGTGTAATTTGCTTAATTAATTAGTTTTCCTAATTATTCATATTTTTGCTCAGTTGTTTATTTCTAATATATTTAATTAAAATATATTTTCTTAAAAAAATAAGTAAATAAAAAACATATTTTTTTATTTAGGTTTTTACTAAGTATTTAATTGTACTTTATTAAAAAATATTTTAAAAAAACCCGAATTTGTCGATTCGCATATGATTCCAATTTTTTCTGCCCGGCTGGGATTTGATTTGGCCGCCACTTTGCTAAATCCACGAAGTGTCCACTTTGTTGACTAATTTGCTTAATTATTTTTTTTAATTATTTAGTTTTTTGCTTATTTGGGTATTTCTAATACATTCTCCTAAAACATACTTTCGTAAAAAAGTAATAAAAATATTTTTCTTTTCTGAAAACATAATAATAAGTCGTTATTCAAATGAGACAATTTTTTCCAATCAAGTGTCAAAGTTTGTGGGGGAGAGAGCTCTTTCCGCCTGCCTCTCTCTCTCCTACAAACTTTGACACTTGCGTCTCGTGTGAATCTGGACTTAGAAAATAAATATGTTTCCGGGTCTGTGATTTGATTTAGTTACCACTATCTGTCTTAATCGAAGAACGTTTGCATTTACATGGAAATGATGATAGTGTCTACATACAATGATTACACTATGCACAAACATTTATTTTTTTCCCGAAAAACTTTTTTGTATTTATTAAGGCAGACTATTTTATGAAACCAAAACAAAATTTTTTTATGGTAAAGTTGTTTTGTAAATTCCAATTTTCATGGAAGTTACTTTTAGTATTTGGACCATATTTTTTAGTAACTGTCGTTAACACAATTAGAAAAAATTAGATTTTTTTCAAAAAAGCGTTTTTTGCTGCGCGATAAACACCATAATACTGAAAAAAAAAATTAGCAAAAAAATGTTTGTTCCACTTTTTTTAAGCTAGCATCCTAACGAAGAAATCAATGTCTATTTGCAAAAAGTTTAGGGATAAATGTATAAATATTATATAATAAAAATAGGGAAATTAAAAAAATCATATTTTGTTTTGGCAATTTTGTTCGTTAGGTACCAAAAGGGGAGTGGCATAACTCCCACTGTTTTAATATATTATGGGTACTATAAAAACATTACTCTGTACAAAAAAAATGTCTGTGCAAAATGGTCCAAGTTTATGAGAGGTACCACAAGGGGCCCCCATTTTGCAAGGGACTATAGGTACAGTAAAGGCATTACACTCCACACAGTTTTAAGTATTTGTGACTGGAATCAAAGTTATAAACAGTTAACTTTTTCTGCAAAATGGTACTTTTGTATGAGAGGTATCAAAAGGGGCGTGGCAACTTCGACCATTTTTCTCAAGATGATAGCGACCAAGAAACTAATACTATGTGTGGAAGTGTGAATGATTCTGAGTAGTAGTATAGAAGTTATGAGATAATCAGTATTTAAATTTTGACTCTTCGTGAGGGAGGCACTCGAAGGAGTGAACCAACATAGTCCATTTTCGACCTTAGCCTGAGATAGAAAAAAATATTGACACATACTAAATTGAAGTCAATCGGTTAATCCTGTCGAAAGTTATGGTGCGCACCAACCAGACAGACAAAAGGATTTGATCTGGTCACCATTTTGCTTAATCCGTAAAAAAACATACTATAATATCCATATTTACATTTGACTATAAAATCACTTTGGTTATAATTTTGATTTTAAGTTCGACTAACACTCATTTTCACTATAACATTGGGTACCTCTCACATAAATGGATCATTTTGAACAAAAAGT
The DNA here is from genome assembly GCA_963930755.1 of Eudasyphora cyanicolor. Taxonomy (NCBI): domain Eukaryota; kingdom Metazoa; phylum Arthropoda; class Insecta; order Diptera; family Muscidae; genus Eudasyphora; species Eudasyphora cyanicolor. The sequence continues at coordinate 150,531,226 of OZ005734.1, read as the reverse complement.
GAACGGCTTATAAATTTAATACCAGTGCATACTTGACATTTTGTGCAGTGTAATGATTTATATTACCGACATTCCATTGACAAATGGCGATATTGTCATGCCCCCTTTGGAATTTCCCACACAAAATGTGGAGGTACCTAAGAAGTCGTGGCAACTTCGCCCATTTTTCTCAAGGAGGTAGCGATCTAGAAAATAATACTATGTGTGAAAGTGATTGGAAGATATTGATAAGTAGTATATAAGATATTAAAGAATCTACATTTCACTGAATTTTGACGCTTTATGGGGAGGTACTAGAAGGAGTGGAATAAAAAATTTCAACACATACCAAATTTGACGTCAATCGGTTACTCATTTCGAAAATTATCGTGCGCACCAGCCAGACAGACATTGCTCAAATGGCTTAAAATTGCCCGAAACGAATTTCCGACAATATACTTATGGTCTTTTAGGTCACTCCTGCGATGCCTCGTTCACAATGTTTGATTATAAAAACATGAATTTGTTGAAAGGAGAAGGAGTATAATTTCTTCATTTATCCATAGATTTTCAAATATGCATTTTTCTCTTCGTTAAGATAATAGCTTCAAAAAATGGAACAGACAACTTTTCCCTATTTTTTATGGTTTGTTCGACCATAAAAACGATTTTTTTGGAGAAAAAAAACAAATCACATATTTTTCTGAAATTGGCTTAATTTCCCTAGTATAGTGATCTATTTACACCAGAAATCGACATAATTCTCAAAAATTAATAATAGAATAAATGTCTTTTCCAAAACTTAAAATGATCACGCTTTCTGTAAGTATGTTACAATTCCTGTTTTTTTGAATTAAAAAATTTAAAAAAAATAAAAAATTAAAAAAAAAAATAAGAAATACATTAACCAGGAATATCAGGTTAGTAATAGTCTGCTGTAAAAATTGATATAAAAAATAAATTGCAAAAATCGAAATGCCCTCTCCGCGTTTCGAACCTGGGTCTCAAAGCTCCGAGCCACGCACTCTAACCACTAGACTACTATAGCCAACACCAAACTGTTGGCAATAAACTGTGATGTCCAATTGCACACAATGCATATACGCAATACAAAATATTAGTGCACATATAACATAAGGTATGTCGGTATGCATCCTCGTAAGCCAATCACAAACGTCCTTACATCAATCTATTTATAGATATACCTATAAAGCCTCACACAAACGGCAGTATGTGTGTATCAACCACCGCTGCTTTATAACAACGCCAACTCTTTGTCCACGTAAGCCAATCACAAACGTACTTACATCCATCTATATATATATATACCTAACAGCCTCACACAAACGGCAGTATGTGTGTACCAACAACCGCTGCTTTATAAAAACGACAACACTAAGCCGAACAAAGTTTTTTATTTTGACGCCGTCCAAAAATGGTGGTTTTGAGAAAAGGTGGCAATGTAATGACGAGGGTTATATTTTTTTTAACGCGGTAAAAGTACATTAAAAGTGTATATATATACAAAATAACCATGTAAGGATGCAAAAGAATGAAGGAGTGTTAGAAGGAACCAAGTATTAGAAAAGTGGAAAAAATGTCCCCAAACTCACATGTCCTCAAAGTAAACGCAAGACCTACGAAAAGTTTGGGTACAGTCCCCAAAGACAACAAATGTCCTCATAATAAACGGTGTATTGAAAAACTGTCCTCATAATACACGGTGTGCATATATATATATATATATATATATATATATATATATATATATATACTGCCGCTATATCTAAATCTTAAGCGAATTTCTTCAAATTCTGCAACGTGCATCCATTGACCAAGAAACTCTACTATACTAAATTTCAAAACACTTGGATGTAAAATACAGCTTCTACAGGACTAAAGAGATAAATCGGACGAAACATATATATGGGAGCTATAGCTAAATCTGAACCGATTTTCTGCAAATTCGGCAATGTTCGTCCATGGATGAAGAAACTCTAGCATGCTAAATTTGAAAACAATTGGATCTTAGATACAGCTTCTATAGCGCTTAAGGGCCAAATCGGACGAAACATATATATGGGAGCTATAGCTAAATCTTAACCTATTTCCTTCAAATTCGGAAATTTTGGTACATGGATCATGAAACTCTACCATTCTAAGTTTCAAAACGATTGGGTGTAAAATACAGCTTCTATAGGACCAAAGGGCCAAATCCGACGAAAGATATATATGGGAGCTATATCTAAATCTGAACCGATTTCAAAAAAAATTCAAGAGGGTTCTTTCCAGCCGCGAAAGACTTCAAAGTGCAAAATTTCAGAACGATCGGAGTGAAATTGCGACCTGTAGTCGACGAACAGCTTAATGCTGATACGTTCAATTGTCGACACAGTTGGACCTTCTTCATATAGTCGGCAAAATGAATACGTTCCTGCCACCAGCGAGGAAGATGACTGTGAATATGACGTGGCCTTCGGTAGCTCAGTGGTTAGTGCATTAGACTTGGACCCCGTAGGTGCAGGGTTCAATTCCCAGCCAGGGCACTGGCAAAATTTAACATCAACATTTCATGTTTTCATCATAATTCGAGTTTCTGCAGCTACAAATAACTCAACGGTCGCACTACAACAACATCTGATCACCCAAGTCAACAGGGAAGCTAAAAATATACAGAATACCATGGCGACTATTAACAGAAATGCAGTGATCCTATCGGAGAATAGAAAGAGTAATACTCAAATATATATGCCCGAACGAAGTCTGTAATAGAAATAGACTCAAGGAATATCAACTCAGCGTCTCCAAGCTAAATGTAGAATTGAAAATTTCGGACATATCTCTGCAGAATTATTCACTGGCCTTGGATCATACTGATCGATTTGGATCCCTGCTTGCTGCAACCTTAATAAAGGATTTGAGAATATCGGTTTCTTCAAACTCCAAGCTATAGTTCCCAGACATAATTGAAAAAATTATTAAATACTTTGACTTTCTTATTATAGATAAAACAAGTAAAAGCGTTAAGTTCGGCCATGCCGAATCTTATATACCCTCCACCATGGATAGCATGTGACCTCACAAAATAACTCAAACCTAAAGAAAATAACACCGAAAAACACAAAAAATATAGTAGATGAGAACAGTAGGAATCACAACAAGTTAGATGCTATATATGGGAGCTATATTAGATATATTATTATATTATATATGGACTGATATCGCCCATTTGCAATCCCAAACTACCTGCAACTATAAGAAATATTTATACCAAATTTTATCAACCTAGCTTATTTATATTATCACGGACTGTAGCGTGATTACAACAGACGGACGGACAGACGGACATGGCTAAATCGACTTAGAATATTACGATGACTAAGAATATATATCCTTTATGGGGTCTCAGATCAATATTTAGAGGAGTTACAAACGGAGTGACAAAATTAATATACCACCCATCCTATGGTTGAGGGTATAAAAAATGTAGTATATGTATAGTACATAGATGAGAACAGTAGGAATCACAATAAGTAACATGCTATATATGGGAGCTATATCAAAACATTGACCGATATGGCCCGATTGTACCAAATTTGATCAACCTAGCTCTATTATTGCGGACTGTACACTAAAAATAAAATGGTAAATCAAAATAATGAAAAAGTATCTTCAATTGTTTTTCATTGAACATGTAATGTAATTATTCCATTGATTCAGTGAATACCTTCTTCAATTTGATGACCACCAATTTCATTTCAATTGTGTACTACATCAAAATAATGAAATTTCTTACCTCAATCTTTCATCACATAAATTGTCTACTTCGATTGTGTTGTGTACCAAATGTGTATTCCGTATGTTCATGTTCATGTTTGCTTTGACATACGACACCAAACGGTTATACATAAATCCCACAGCCACACAAATGGTAATGGTGGTTGAATTGAATTGAATAAAATAATTCATTCAGTTTATATTGAGAGAAAGAAACGAATGAAATTCAAACCGAAAGCGATAATTTAGTTATAAAGAAATTCCGTCAAGTAGCGAGTAGTCTATCAGTGATGAACGAATAGAAATTTGATTTCAGCGAGTGATTTTTTTGCGTATTTCAAGGCCGATTTCCGAGATTTTTTTGTTGTTATCACATTTAGAAAATTAATATCGATCGTTATGTACCAAAAACGTTCAAAAAATACTCCAGAAAACTATATTTTTCGCGTTTGAAAATCATTTCTATTCGTTCATAACACACGCAAATGTAAACAAACTCACGTCGGAACATCTGTGTAATAGAGAGTCTGTGAATTTCAGCACGAGAGCGCTTTGTGATGCGTTTATAGCTTAGTTTTGCTTCATCAGTACACAAATGCAAGAAAGAAAGAGAAGAAACCGACACTGTCAATCTGCTTTCTCAATGCAATACATGACTATATTCTCTATCGTTGCTGATCATTCGCAGTGAACGGACGTGTTTATCACATAGCGGATAGTTACCAGTACCTATTACGCAATAGCAAAAATCTGTACAAAGTATGTAAGGCCTACATCGTAGTACCTATTACGGCCTAATACAGACAAAATAAAAATAAATTCTCTTGACGGGGATGCCTTCGTGTTCCGATGGAGCGCGGTTCCCCAATCGTCCGACTGTCCGTCCGTTGGTCTTGGCCAAAGCCGACCACACCAAAAATGGTGAAAATCTCCCCAAGTACTCACAACAGGTGGTGCGGTGAGGGGGAAACGTCATGTCCGACCGTCAAAACAGAAGCACAATGAGCATCGTGTAGCGCTCAGAGTTTTAACGAAGTTGGAGGCTGTTGAGGTTTCGGCTCTTACCGAAAAACAAAAAGAGTCACTTACCTGGGCTAAAGGCGTCATAGATGCTTCTAAGGCCAATCAGCCGGCTGAAAGAGCCACAAATTCAGCTGTGTTAACGGCTAATAAAGTAAAACGAATCAGATCACCTGATGAACCCCTGCCTTCGAAAAAGGCAAGAGGCCCTAATGTCACCATCAACAGGACACTCACCAAGCCCTTCAATGAAGTGGCGATGGAGAGTCTAGTGATGGCTGTTATAGACAGAAGTAGTGAGGATGGATCCATCCTCAAGGACAATTGGAGTCATGTACAATCAGCCATTATGGCTCATTACCTCGATGTCCGTAGAGAAATGCAAACCACCAATCTGCAACGATGCAGGATGGCATCAGGGGAGAGTAAAGCTCTTATATTTCGGTGATGCCAGATCAGTAGACCTGTATAAGGATGCCCTGAGTCGAGCGGGTGAGATGTGGCCGGGTGCCCAGTTGGATGTTGTCGAAAAAAACAACATCCCTAGTCACCCTAGAGCCATCACCTGGGTTACAGAAGAGCCCTCCAACCCGGCCGACATCTTAGAAATAATAAAAGATTCCAATCCTGGCCTGCCGGCCCATAATTGGAGAATCAGCAAGGTGGGTGAGGCGGATGGTAAAAAGCGGCAGGTCAATCTTATACTAAACGCTGAATCCACCTCCCATATACAAAGCGCGAGTGCAACCCTACAATATGGCTTCGAGACTATAGTCTTGAAGATATACAAGCAGGATATAGCTCCCACTGCAGAAGGTGAGTCGTCCACCGTGGCACTTTGTGGAAGTGCGGAGGTACCCACGCCTATTATTTCTGGTGACTCCAACTCTAACAGAAGATCTGTAACGTCCTTCTCTGAGGACAAAAGCTCTACTTCGGACACAGAGAGGCTGAGGGGAGTCTCCGGACTCTTTGACGCATCTGGCGGTAACATGCTTCTCGACGATACGGACGAAGAGTTCGATAACACCCTTGTCGGGGTGGATGTTAATCTATCAATTACCAATGATGGTAAGAATTCTACAGATTAAAATCCATCACGCTAAAGCCGCCTCAGCGGCTCTATTGCTGCGCTGAGTATCTTTCTCCTGACTAAGTATCTTTCTCCTGACTAATTTAAGTGGTAAAGACCAAACAGCTGCTAGCCTGGAGATCGGTAATCGCATATATTGGGTGGTCTCCAGCTACTTGCCTTATGAATCTGTAGTACCGACTGCTCTATTCAGGGAAGTAGTAGAAGAAGCAACGTCTGACGAGCTCGAGCTGATTATTGGCGCAGACACGAACGCTCATCATACTATCTGGGGTAGTACGGATATAAACAATAGGGGTGATTCGCTTCTTGACTTTATTCTAACTACCAACCTTAGTATTTGTAACATAGGTAATAAACCGACCTTCACAATTAAAGACAGACAAGAAGTACTCGTCGTAACGTTTGCTACTGACCGGCTGTCAGACAAAATTATTGGGTGGAATGTACTGGACGACCACTCTTTCTCAGATCACCATTATATTGAGTTCAAACTCGCGGAAAAAGCGCCTAAACCCGCCGTCCGCAGAAATGTAAGGAAGACAAAGTGGCATCTGTATGAGAAGAATTTGAAGAAAGTCCTCAACTCTAAACTTCTGTACGAACCGAATGACAAAGCCGGTCTGGATAATCTGGTCGATCTTATCACCATATCATTCAATAGATCCCTTGAAGAAGCCTGTCCAATGGTGGACTTCTGAGCTAACGGCTATGAAAAAGACTTGCAACAAGCTATTCAATAAGGCTAAATCTACTGGGGTCGCTAATGATTGGGATGCCTATAAAGATCTCAATCATTAGCGGCCTTTCTAAGCTCAAGATCTATGAGCTTAGAAAGGCGCAAAGGCGCTCTTGGTATACCTTCTGTGGTGAAGTGGAAAAGGTCTCCGACGCCGCTAGGCTGAGGAAGATATTATCTGCTTCACCCTGTACAGTGGGATATTTACAGGATGAGGCAAATAACTGGACCAAAAACAGCGAGCAGTCGCTCAATGTACTGCTCGACACACATTTCCCGGGTAACTCTGTAACAGAACCCGAGAATCAGCAGGACCAACAAGAGTGCGAGTGGACTGCGAGCGTCGATAGCTTCTTGACTGAGAGATCCAGAATAAGCTGGGCTATTAACAGCTTTGAGCCCTTCAAGTTACCTGGACCAGATGGCATCACTCCAGCAGAACATGTTAAAGTACATTATCCCCTGGCAGGAGAAAATTTATGTAGGCTGTATCAGGCTTTCATACGTCCCGAATGGATGGAGGGATACCAAAGTGGTATTCATACCTAAAGCGGGAAAGATATCACACACTAGGCCAAAAGACTTCAGATCAATTAGCCTATCCTCCTTCCTATTGAAAGGTCTGGAAAGACTTTTAGATCATTTCATTAGGGAAAACCTGGATACAAAACTCCTCTCGGGGAACCAACATGCTTACAATAAGGGCAAGTCTACAAAATCAGCCCTGCACGAACTTGTGAGCACTATCGAATCGTCCCTGCATTTCAAGGAATTCACCATGGTGGCATTTCTTGACATAGAAGGGATTTTTAACAACATTCACTCAGATGCGGTAATTGCGGCACTCTCACATCTAAAAGTTAACACTAGTTTGATTAGACTAATTCAAAGTCTGCTCACCAGAAGACGCATAACAGCATGTCTAGGGTCCACAACTCTAACAAGGTTTGTAAACAGAGGGACCCCGCAAGGAGGAGTACTGTCTCCACTAATTTGGAACCTAGCGGTGAATGAAATCCTGCTAGATCTAGAACGTTGTGGCTGCAAGGTCGTGGCATATGCGGACGACGTGGCAATCGCAGTGAGTGGCAAATTCGTAAACGTCCTCAGAGACATCCTACAGGTGGCTCTGAACAAGTTGGCTAAATGGGCCAGAAGCAGCGGTTTGGGCGTTAACCCCAACAAGACAGAATTGGTTCTCTTTACTAGGATGAATAATGTCCCACATGTGGACCCTCCACCTCGGATAAATGGAACAGATCTAGTCTTTTCTGAATGTGCAAAATTTTTAGGAATAATTCTAGATAGGAAAATGTTATTTAGACTTAACGTATTGGAACGTGTGAGGAAGGCCAACGTCGCCTTATATTCCTGCAAAAAGGCTGTAGGGTCGCGGTGGGGCCTCTCCTAAAATCGTCCACTGGTTATATATAGCAGTAGTTCATCCTATACTGTTATACGGCATTGTGGTATGGTGGACGGCAACTGATAAACTAACCATCACCAACCTACTAACAAAGGTTCAGAGAACAGCCTGCCTAAGCATAAGCGGATCCTTAAGGACTACAGGGACCGAGTGTCTACAAGCCCTACTCCTTATACTGCCGATTAATTTTGTGGCGAGAGAAGTTGCAACCAAAGCGGCAATAAGATTAAACTGCCTATCAATGTGGAGGCACGAGAACTACGGTCACATGAGGATATCAAAGTGTAGTGCTATGGTAACCGACCGAGTGGACTATATACCAACTGTGTACACCTTCGAGAGAAATTACATCACTATGATTCCCGCCAGAGATGAATGGGTCGGCAGAATACCATGTAATAGAAACCATCTCCACTTTTACACGGATGGTTCGAAGCTTGATGAAAAGGTTGGCTTCGGAGTACACTGTGAAGAACTTAGTCTGGATATAGCTCACAGACTACCAGATACCTGCAGTGTCTATCAAGCCGAAATAATGGCAATATGGGAAGTCGCCAAGTGGCTGAGTCGCAACATAGTAACCAACACTGGCGTTGTCATTTACTCGGACAGCCAGGCTGCCATCAATTCTCTGGAGGCAACATCCCTAAATTCACAAACAGCCCTCGACTGCCGCAGATCTCTTAACCAGATGGCTGAGCAGTTTAATATACACCTCATATGGGTGCCTGGGCATAGGGATATCCCGGGGAACTGCAAAGCCGATGAACTTGCTAGGAAAGGGACGACATTACAAATTCTCGAAGAATTTGCATATATTGGTGCGCCGCTATCCACGTGCAAGCTTTGGCTTAGGCAAGAGGCAATCAGGCAGTCCAACGAAAGATGGACAGAAATCGGCACCTGCAGGGTAGCTAGACAAATCTGGCCAAGGTATGACCTGAGAAGGTCAAAATATCTCCTCGCACTAGAGAGGAAACGATTGTCTACGTTAGTACATGTTCTGACGGGACACTGCTTGATCGGTGAACACGCCAAAAGATTGGGTATTGACTCCAATGACTTCTGCCGAAGCTGTGGAGATGAGGAAGAAGTGGAGAGCATTGAGCACTTGCTTTGCGACTATCCCGCTTTGAGTAAACCACGACTGGACATACTGGGGTCGGCCTTTTTAGGCAGCCTAACAGATCTTTCCAGTACTGATATTCGTACTATCGATAAATTTATATATCAAACAGGTTGGTTTCGATGAGGGGCATTTCAGCCCGTGGTAACACTGGGGACCTAAACTGGTCTATGTGAGCTTGTAAAAAAGTACGGCTGCCACCCAACCTAAACCTAAACCTAATATTCTCTATCTCTCTGCAGTCGGCCTGGCATGCTGTGGCATGGTTTTAGCAGTGACTTCGATAAATTTTCGAATTGCTTTGCTTCAGCTGGTGGTCTGCCTAACAAACACACAGCCACACAAATGGTGGTTGCTGTACATACAGATTTTTTCAACGATTCAGTGTTAAAGTGATTGTTTTGTGCCAAAATATGCTACATTTTTTCTGTTTTTCGCCCAAAAAAATGCTTTGTTGTTTGTATACTCGTAGTTTTGTTTTTATACCGATTTCACATAGAAACAATGAATTGTATGTACTTGATTGCTGTATTATATAATTACATTAATTTATAGAATTATTTGAATAATTTATAGTTTAGTATAGTTTGCTACAGTTCAATGAAAATTAAATGTAAAAAGTCCATCAAGTCAAAGAAGTTTTTCATATTTTCGATGTACTTGTAACTTGAAGTACGTTTTTCATGAAAAGAAGGAATTATTTACTTCAATTCAAAGAAAATTGGACGTTAAATTAATGTAATATTTACTTCAAACTGATGTCAAATATTCATTGAACCAATGTAATTTTTCGTGGCTGAAAGAGTCACAAATTCAGCTGTGTTAACGGCTAATAAAGTCAAAAGAATCAGATCACCTGACGAACCCCTGCCTTCGAAAAAAAAACCACATCCCTAGTCATCCTAGAGCCATCACCTGGGTTACAGAAGAGCCCTCCAGCTCGGATGACATATTAGAGATAATAAAAGATTCCAATCCTGGTCTGCCGACCCACGCAGGTGCAGTAGACATCGTCCTGATCCAGGAGCCCTATGTAGTAGGAGGACGGGTGTGCGGTATCAAGACACCAAACTTTAAACGGCTTGTGGCCAACTGTGAAGGCACTCCAAGAACCTGAATTTTGGCCAGAAAAGATCTAAGTATTTTTCTCCCGACTAATTTAAGTGGTAAAAACCAAACTGCTGCTAGTCTGGAGATTGGTAATCACTTATACTGGGTGGTCTCCAGTTACTTTCCGTATGAAGCTGCAATACCGACAGCTCTCTTCAGGGAAGAAGTAGAAGAAGCAACGACCAGCGTTGCCGTTTTGGTCATTTCCGACCAAATTTGGTCGGATAAAATAAAAATTTGTCTTTCTGGTCGGATAGTCGGACCAACTCAATTTTGGTCGGTTTTATTCTCGAATATTTAAGTTGTAGTATAATACAGAATAATTTGACGATTAATACATATATAACACCGCTGGAAATACCTCGAAATGTCGATTGTGAATGCCAATATTTTTCTTAATCGCTGCAAGCAGTATCGACCTGTTGATTGAAATTGTAGACAAATACATTGTAAAATTTTTATATTTAAAAATAATAATTTAGGCGTGACAAAGGAAATTTCGTTAACAGCAAATAGATGCTGGGGAAAGAATTATTTCTTTCACTTCTGTTCTGTATTCCGAGAGTAGATTGAAGCCGAAATTTTGGCTTATAAATCTCACCATAATTGCGGAATTTTGCCATTTGTGTTCAAAGAAACAAATTTAGAAACTGGGTTCAGAACGGAAAATTCCAATTCATTGACAATGTTAAAATCCTGCAATTAACAAAAGTCCGTACTATTGTGTTTTAGAACTCACAGGCTTTAAACTTTACATTTTATAAATAAGGCATGCTATGAACAATATTTCAGATTTTTGTCCTTTCTTGAAAAATTTTGTTATTTGTCACAAACTAGGTCAGTATTTGGCGTCTAAGATAAATTAAGAAAAACTCAATTCAAATTCTGAAAGATATGTTAAAATGTGAAATTGTAGACAAATACATTGTAAAATTTTTATATTTAAAAATAATAATTTAGGCGTGACAAAGGAAATTTCGTTAACAGCAAATATGGTTTGTACTTGTCTAAATTATCGATGCTGGGGAAAAAATTATTTCTTTCACTTCTGTTCTGTATTCCGAGAGTAGATTGAAGCCAAAATGTTGGCTTATAAATCTCACCATAATTGCGGAATTTTGCCATTTGTGTTCAAAGAAACAAATTTAGAAACTGGGTTCAGAACGGAAAATTCCAATTCATTGACAATGTTAAAATCCTGCAATTAACAAAAGTCCGTACTATTGTGTTTTAGAACTCACAGGCTTTAAACTTTACATTTTATAAATAAGGCATGCTATGAACAACATTTCAGATTTTTGTCCTTCCTTGAAAAATTTTGTTATTTGTCACAAACTAGGTCAGTATTTGGCGTCTAACATAAATTAAGAAAAACTCAATTCAAATTCTGAAAGATATGTTAAAATGTGAATGGAAAGTTTTATAAAAAAACGTTGAAATAAACATGAGCCGATTTACTCACTCTGCATTTATAACAAAAATGTGGAAACAGAAAGAAAATATTTTCATAAGTTTATTTTTATTCGACCTTTTTAATATCCAAATTGTGTTAAGTAATAGTCAAGATCGTGGTCAGTTTTTTAATTAGAATATAATTTTCTATTCAAAATTAAATTTATTTTTCCGATATTTCGCAATTTCCTTGAATTGCTAAATCAAAGTAAAAGCTTGGTTTTACAATTATTACCACTTCAGCGTTTTCTTTGTTTTCAGGCGTCTATTTGTATTGAAAGTTTTACAAAAAAAAAAAAATAGTTAGACTTTTTTCAGTTTTACTACACTCTATATCTATATGGGAATGCATTGATAACAAAATGTGCAAACAAGCACAAAGGAAATATTTTGAAAATATAAATGCACAATTCCTTTTTAATTGTAAAATTTTTTTCGAATTTATAAATTTATTTGTTGCCACATTGGGACGAAGAGGTAACGAAAAAGTCTATATTGAAACTTGGGAATTTGGCTATGATAATTAGTCTTAAACTACAAAAAAATATCGAATAGCAACGATTTTACTGAATGAGGTTATATTAAGATTTAGCCATGTTCCTATCATTTAAACGAGCAATTCAATATATTTTTTTATTATAACATTGAATGCGATCCATTTTGGGTCGGGTTTATACGATTCTGGCGGGCCACATTTTTACTTGTTTTAAAATACTTTTCAGTATTTTTATATCTTTTCTATTATAACTAGCATATTTTTTATGTTAATGAACTTTTCCAAACATTCCAACTTTCATCAAAATCTAAAAATGTTGTCTCCAAACTTTACAAGATACCAACTACTTTAATTTTATAAATTTGGTCGGTTACAATGGATTTTGGTCGGTTTTAGGACAAATTTTGGTCGGAAAAAATTTTTTCCAGTGGCAACACTGGCAACGACTGACGCGCTCTAGCTAATTATTGGCGCAGACACGACCGCTCATCATAATATCTGGGGTAGTACGGATATAAACAATAGGGGTGATTCGCTTCTTGACTTTATTCTAACTACCAACCCAACTATTTGTAACATTGGCAATAAACCGACATTTACAATTAAAGACAGACAAGAAGTACTAGACGTAACGTTTGCTACTGACCGGGTGTCAGACAAATTATTGGGTGGAATGTACTGGACGACCACTCATTCTCAGATCACTATTATATATAGTTCAAACTCGCCGAAAAAGCGCTGTTGGCGAAAACATTCTTCCACCAACACCATTTATATACTTATCTTTGTATTTTTGAAACACCTCTTTGCATTTATAAATATGTATGTACGAGTATCTACATTACAATTCGAACAATACTGTAGAATCAATCTCACTTAACATTTCAAATGTAGATACCAATATAACCTACATTGGATTTAACATAATTTCGATTCGCACTTTACATTTATCATGTTAAATTGTTATAATATAAAGACTTACATACTTACGGCAGTTTAGTGGTTCAATCTCATTTGCATCTTTATCAATCTCATTTTCATCTTTATCAATCCCATTTGCATCTTTACTCTCTATTTGCATCTTTATTATTGTCTTAAAACATGCTACATATCTCATTTACTTCTCTATCATTCTCTTGTATCTTTGCTTACAGCTGTTGAAATTTGTGGTATTGCCTTACTCTCGCCTAAACTCTCACTTATGACTCTCAATTACTCTCCGCGTGTGCGTTGGAGTTTCGAGCAAATCTATTTGCATTACATATGTAGGAACAGCTTCTTACGCCGCTGCTTAAGCTGTCTTGTTCTTGCTGTTTGCTACACTCCGACGCACAGAACTCATTCTTGTACATCAATGTCTGCACTCACTCGGCAATGTTTGTATACAAACATTAAAATTTATAAGTATTTATATGTACTTATTTTGTTTGATGTGAGGATAGACCTAGGTGTATTAGAACGACAGTGGCCAATGTTGGCATTTGCAATGAGTTCTAAAGTTACTCGAAACTTAACATTTTGTAGTTTAGATGGTAGATTAAAATGATTGAACCACTGCATCTCTCTCTCCTTTTTTGACTGCCAAGCTGTTCACATCACTAGCTAAGTATTGTTCCAGCATAATATGTATGATTGGTGTTTCATGCATTACAGCAACAAAGAAAATAATTTACAGAAAAATAAATTAACATTTTGTTTTTTAAACAATCGCGTTTTTAATTGATTACAATTCGAAAACTTTACGTACATTAATTGGTGCCGAAACCCGGGAATCTTTCGTGATTTATTGAACTTTTTCATTACAGTGGTTTTCTTGTGTGGAAGTGATATAAAATATCGTGTCTTTGTTAATTCCGTGCAACAAATTTCTGTGGTTAAATTTTAAAAATTAACATGAGCTCCCTTGATCATTTAATAAATTTGCAAAGGCATACATTGTCGGTGTTATTAAAATACCAAGAAAGATTTGATACCAAGACTAATTCGGAAATAACCTCCGGTTATTTGCAATCGCTTGCACAAAGGATTGATGATTTATTTAATGTGTTTGAAAGCCAACATAGTGAAATATTGCTGAAAATTCACGACGATGAAATAGATGCAACGGATGTTCCTTATTTAGGCGAAGATTGCTATTTTGAATTTTCTGAACAATATTTCACTTTCAAGGGCAAAATTATGGACAATTTGTCTCATCATAATGTTACATCACACCCTTTGTCAAGTACCTTTGTTGCATCTAGTGGTCGTGCGGACACCACAATTGGTATGGAGGCCAAACTTCCAAAAATTTCACTTCCCACTTTTTCTGGCGATTACATGGAATGGATACCTTTCCGTGACATATATGTTTCGCTTGTCCACAGTAACGATTCACTCACCAAAATTCAAAAATTCTATTACCTGAAGGGAACACTAGCCGGCGAAGCCGTAAATTTGATAAAAACTGTTTCTGCCGCAGAAGCAAATTATGAATCTGCTTGGTCTACACTAGAATCTAGGTATCATAACATGCGAATGATATTTGGCCATTTAGTGAACAAACTTCTTAATATTGGTAAATCCGATGACGGATTTCAGTCAACAAAAACATTGCTTGATTCCACGAAAGAATGTATATCATCTCTCGAAAATCTGGGCATAAGTACATGTAGTTGGGATCCATTGCTGATTCATATAATTTCTCAGAAATTAGATATTCAGAGCCGTAAAGATTGGGAACAATCTTTAAGGTCGTCAACTGAAATTCCAACTCGGGCAGAAACGTTTGAATTTCAAGAGAGGACATTTAGAACTCTCGAATCACTTCAGGATGAATTTCCACCCACAAGTTCACAAAGAACCACGAAAATTAATAAATCTTTTTCACAAACAAAAAAGGCTTCGGTTCATTCGGGCAAGTTTGTAAAACCAAATCATATAAAATGTTCTTATTGCGATAAAAATCATTCGCTTTCAAAGACTCAAGAAAAATAGATCTCATTGCAGAGTTATAGGAATTGGGGATGGACATAGTAGTATTTCAAAATATTCAGTCGATCTTGACTTATTTTCACGTTTGGGCAAACTAGTGGTTACTTGTATTGCTTTGATACTTTCAAATCATTCCTCGTACACTCCAGAACCTTCCTCCAAGTATCTTTCAATGCCTAATAAAACTATAGAAAATTTGGCAGATCCATATTTCTACAAATGTGACGGAATCGACATGATCCTTGTGATTTATTCTTCCAAAACACCTACTTTGGTTGGGTATTTTCTGGATCTACTAGCCCTATAACTTGTAATAGAATTCACATTCACAGCACTAATCTAGAGACAATTCTTAGGAAATTTTGGGAACAGGAAGAGGTATCTGTAGATAGGGACATGTCAAACGAGGAGTCATATTGTGAGTCTCATTTTAACGCGAACACAAAAAGGACAGAGTCTGGACGTTATGTTGTGCAGTTGCTATTTAAATCATTAGTGCATGATAACAAACTTCCAGAGCTGAATAACAATGTTATAAGTGCTTTTAAACGATTGAGGCAGCTTGAAATTTAATTTTCAAAGCGTTCTCTCTTCGCCGAAAATTATAAGGCATTCATGAGGGAATACGAAAACTTAGGGCACATGTCCAGAATTGGTACTTATCTAAAAGATATTCGTAGCAATTCATATTTTTTTACCACACCACGGTGTGTTCAAGGAAAACAGCACAACGACAAAACTAAGAGTTGTTTTTCGATGGCAGTAGCCATTTAAACGATAATAAATCTCTAAACGAGGAACTCTGTCCAGGGCCTGCCCTACAAAATGATCTACCTGCGGTTATGACGCAGTGGAGAAGACATAAAATAGCATTCAGTGCAGACATTGAGAAAATGTTTCGTCAAATTGACGTTCTTCCAGAACACCGTAGATTTCAGCAAATTCTATGGCGATATGACCCATTTGAAGAGATTTAGATTTATGACCTTAATACTGTTACCTATGGTACCGCATCTGCTCCCTATTTGGCCATAAGAGTACTACAGCAACTGGCTCATGACTACGAATCGCAATATCCTCAAGCTTCCGAAGTTCTGTTGTCAGACTCATACGTTGACGACATTTTATCAGGCGCTGACTCTTTAGAAGACGCTGTTTTTCTGCATACAGATTTATGTACACTTCTAAGTAAAGGTGGATGTAAATTGCGTAAATGGATTACAAATTCCAATGTCCTTTTACAACAAATACCTGAGGACTTTAGAGATCCATCTCTTACTGTAGATTTTGACCGTGGAAATACGGTAAAAACCCTTGGTATTCAGTGGAATACCAAAGACGGTTGCTTTTTCTTCAACATTAATATGCCTGATACCTCCACTATCACGAAAAGGTAAATTCTTTCTGAAACAGCCAGTTTATATGATCCGCTTGGATGGTTAACTCCATCCACTGTTATGACAAAAGCTTTATTTAAAAGCCTCTGGGAAAATGGTCTTGATTGGGACGTTGATATACCCGATAAAATTAAGAACCAGTGGTTGAAGTACCGTGAGTCATTATCGGATTTAGCAAGACTACAAATTCCCAGATGGATAAAATGTTCAAAAGAGTCAAAGATTGACTTGCACTGCTTTTGTGATGCATCAACTGTGGCATATGCGGCTGTTGTATACTCTAGAATAGAGTCAGTTAATGCACTGCGATTCACATATTACAGGCCAACTCCAAAGTATCTCCCATAAAAACTGTCACTATACCACGACTAGAGCTACCCAGCAAAAATAAAAGAAGTACTTCCAAAAGAATAACATTATAAGTACTTCCAAATCATAAGTATGAAAATGTTTTCGGCATTTAATGAAGTTCTTCTAAATAACTAACCAAAATGTAATTTCGGAATATAAACTATTAACCCTAGAATGCATAATTTCAAAACGATTGGATGTAAAATAAAGCTTCTGAAGTGATAAAAGTCCAGATCGGAAGGAACATATATATGAGGGCTATGAACTATATTTAAAATACTGCTTCTATATATAGAATTTTCTTCGAAATATGTTAAATTGTGGAATTGTAGTACATTGGATTGTGATAAAAACTGAATTTATTAATAAAACTTTATACTTTGTAAAAATGTTGATATATCGTCACCAGAAATGCCCATGAGCATAACCCTCAAACAATGAAAATTCGTTTTTCGTCCAAAAATCACGATTTTATTGAAGAAAAAAGAATAAAGACGTAACATCAAGTGCGTAACCACGAACCCATTAACCTTTTCATCTATTTAACCGTGTTGTTCTCTTGTTGCTGTTTTGATTTTTGTCAATCGTGTTTGACAGCTATTTTAGATGCAATATTCTATATGGGGTCTGTATTTAAATTTGACCTTTATCTGAATGGTATCCATTTTTGATCAAATTTCGCAGTGTTCATGATTCTATAAACAAATCTCTGCCAAATTTAATAATGATCTGAAGTAAAACATGAAAACACATTTTCCAACCTTGCTAGTGACCGTTTATTCTCGGATTAAAAAATCCTTTGTGCAAAATATAGTACATTTGACTAAAATATGACTTCTATGGAGCTTAGATGCCAAATCGGAAGGAACACATCCATGCGACAATGTGGGGTTATATGTTCTATATGTAAACCGATATTGTTCACACAGATATTAACTGTTATTATCTTCTATAGATGGTATAAGCTAAATCGAAGGTACATTCCATTCATATATATTAAGATATCTGGTTCTAAACTGGTATTCAAATAGTTGAGAGATTTTTGATCGTTCGCCGTAGACGAAAGAAAATAAGTTACAGAAACAGGCCCTATATCTAAATACGGATTGTCTTTCAATTCCAATACGAATTTTTTTGTCCCAAAATAAAGATATGTGCAAAATCGGACTATATTTTTGACCTGCACATTGATTACAAGAATGCATGTACAGACTGACAGCTAAATCGGTTCAGAAAATGATTCTAAGTCGATTGGTATAATAAACGATGGTTCTATATACCTCTTCTCATTTTGGGTGTTAGAAACAAATGCATAAAATTATAATAAATTGTAACACAGTGTGGTGTAGGTTATAATTAAATAATTTTAAAAGAAATTATGGTTATTAAATATACCATACCATACTTACTGTACCACACTGTGGTACTTTATTACTATCCGAACCGGGAAAATACATAGCGCCGCACAAATGTGCTATGTATTACAGTGTAAAATAAAAATACTTTTTTATTAGTGACAATGTGGATCATTTGCGAAAATGTTACTAGATGTTACACTATGGGGTCATTCGGTCACACTTTTCAAGAGCCGGCTACGCCATACAGATTACAAACATCTTCAAATGTCATAAACATACTTACATACATATGATCGTTTATCTCTTTGGCCAATAGTATATTATTTATACGTTCCCTTCCCAACAAATGTCAACATTTGCATTACTTTAAAATAAGAGATCTCTGGACCCAAAGATGTTAATAAGAACGACATACATTCATCAAATAAATACAACACCAAAAACGCAAATCTTACAGTGCTTTGAAAGGAGTTGTGCAAAAGTGGTGACAAAGAAGTACTTCCCCGGCGCGACAACCCCTTGTTAAATTCATTGGTGAAAATCCTAATTAGAACAACTTCCGGATCATAAGTTGGGGATTTTTATTGCTTCTTTGGATGCTCTTTTTTGCTGGGTATGTGCAGCAACTCTTTTGGTTAGACTTGTAGAAAAGGTTAAAAGATCATTAAACGAACTGAATATTGGAGAAACAGTGTACTGGAGTGACAGTTTTGAGCTGGATACGTAAGTCATCTTCCAATTGGACTGTATATGTGGCGAATAGAGTGGCTGCAATTCAGCGTTTTAGTAAATCCCATAATTGGAGATATGTCCCTTCAGCATTGAATCCAGCCGATTGTGCCTCTAGAGGAATTTCCCTAAGGATTTAGTCGAAAATAGAATTTGGTGGCATGGACCAAACTTTTTGTATAAGTCTGCTTCTCTCTGGCCAACAAATTTATCAAATTTGTGTACCTCGGAAGAGCAAAGGAAAACTATAGTTTCATTTAACAATTTGAACAAACTGTCCTGAAATCCTTTTAAAATTTTCAAAATTACGAATTCTACTTCGTGTGACTACACTCTGTTTTAGATTTGACTGCAACTGCAAAAATCCTAAACAAAGAATAGCAAAACCTATAATGTTAAATGAGACAAACAAAACACTACTTGTGTATGTAAAACTAACACAAATAGTTGATTTTCCGGAAGAGCTCGCACAATTGTCCAGAAAGTGTGAAATTAAAAACAATTCTTTTTTAAAATTAATGCCATTTTTGGATGAAAATGGTATTATTCGCGTTGGTGGACGGTTACAAAACTCTTTTTTGCCGTATAACATGAAACACCCAATTTTATTGGCCAAATCAAATCCCTTAGCCAGACTTATTATTTTAGATTCGCATGAGAAAACACTACATGGTGGTGTTACCCTGACAATGTCATACGTAAACCGAAAATTTTGGATTATTTCCGGAAATCAACTGGCAAAATCGGTGGTGCAAAAATGTGTTCATTGTTTTAAATATACTGCCAAGACTTCGCAGCAAATAATGGGAAATTTGCCTCATGTCCGTTTAAATGTTTCGAGGCCATTTAAACATAGTGGAGTGGATTATGCTGGTCCCATATCGATTAAATTAAATAATTACATCATCACTGAGATCGGCATCTATTTCCAAGGGCTACATTTGTTTGTTCGTGTGTATGGTAACAAAAGCCATACACTTGGAAGCAGTTTCCAACTTAACCACAAATGCATTTCTGGCTGCATTTCGCCGATTTGTTTCAAGGAAGGGTGCCTGTACCGATATATTTTCAGATTGTGGCACAAATTTTGTTGGAGCCTCGAAGGAGCTCCAAGTACTTTACAATAAGAATGAAAATTCATTGCCAGATGATCTAAGGCATTCCCTGAGTCTGAGTGGAACAAATTGGCATTTTATTCCACCTGCTTCGCCGAATTTTGGTGGCCTCTGGGAAGCAGGCGTTAAATCAACAAAATACCATCTAAAACGCATCACCAATGATCGAATTCTTAACTTAAAAATAAATTAACATTTTGTTTTTTAAACAATCGCGTTTTTATTTGATTACAATTCGAAAACTTTACGTACATTAATTGGTGCCGAAACCCGGGAATCTTTCGTGATTTATTGAACTTTTTCATTACAGTGGTTTTCTTGTGTGGAAGTGATATAAAATATCGTGTCTTTGTTAATTCCGTGCAACAAATTTCTGTGGTTAAATTTTAAAAATTAACATGAGCTCCCTTGATCATTTAATAAATTTGCAAAGGCATACATTGTCGGTGTTATTAAAATACCAAGAAAGATTTGATACCAAGACTAATTCGGAAATAACCTCCGGTTATTTGCAATCGCTTGTACAAAGAATTGATGATTTATTTAATGTGTTTGAAAGCCAACATAGTGAAATATTGCTGAAAATTCACGACGATGAAATAGATGCAACGGATGTTCCTTATTTAGGCGAAGATTGCTATTTTGAATTTTCTGAACAATATTTCACTTTCAAGGGCAAAATTATGGACAATTTGTCTCATCATAATGTTACATCACACCCTTTGTCAAGTACCTTTGTTGCATCTAGTGGTCGTGCGGACACCACAATTGGTATGGAGGCCAAACTTCCAAAAAATTTCACTTCCCACTTTTTCTGGCGATTACATGGAATGGATACCTTTCCGTGACATATATGTTTCGCTTGTCCACAGTAACGATTCACTCACCAAAATTCAAAAATTCTATTACCTGAAGGGAACACTAGCCGGCGAAGCCGTAAATTTGATAAAAACTGTTTCTGCCGCAGAAGCAAATTATGAATCTGCTTGGTCTTCACTAGAAGTCGATGCTGATCAGTCGTAGTGAACGGACGTGTTTAGCACAGAGCGGATAGTTAAAATCTATTATACCTATTACGCAATCGCAAAAAATAAAACAAAATCTGTACAAAGTCTGGAAGGCCTACATCGTAGTACCTATTACGGGCTAATACGGAAAAAAATCATTGGCGGGGATGCCTTCGCGTTCCGATGGAGCGGGGTTCCCCAATCGTCCTACTGTCCGTCCGTTGGTCTTGGCCAAAGCCGACCACACCAAACATGGTGAAAATTTCCCCCCAGTACTCACAACAGGTGGTACGGTGAGGGGAAAACGTCACGTCCGACCGTCAAAACGGAAACACAATGAGCACCGGATAGCGCTCAGAGTTCTGACGAAGCTGGAGGCTGTTGAGGTTTCGGCTCTTACCGAAAAACAAAAAGAGTCACTTACCTGGGCTAAAGGCGTCTTAGATGCTTCTAAGGCCAATCAGCCGGCTGAAAGAGCCACAAATTCAGCTGTGTTAACGGCTAATAAAGTCAAAAGAATCAGATCACCTGATGAACCCCTGCCCTCGAAAAAGGCAAGAGGCCCAAATGTCACTATCAACAGGACACTCACCAAGCCCTTCAATGAAGTGGCGAAGGAGAGTCTAGTGATGGCCGTTATAGACAGAAGTAGTGAGGATGGATCCATCCTCAAGGACAAATGGAGCCATGTGCAATCAGCCATTATGGCTCATTACCTCGATGTCCGTAGAGAGATGCCGGGCACACCACCAATCTGCAACGATGCAGGATGGCATCAGGGGAGAGTAAAGCTCTTACATTTCGGTGATGCCAGATCAGTAGACCTGTATAAGGCTGCTCTGAGTCGAGCGGGTGAGGTGTGGCCGGGTGCCCAGTTGGATATTGTCGAAAAAAACAACATCCCTAGTCATCCTAGAGCCATCACCTGGGTTACAGAAGAGCCCTCCAACCCGGCTGACATATTAGAAATAATAAAAGATTCCAATCCTGGTCTGCCCGCCCATAATTGGAGAATCAGCAAGGTGGGTGAGGCGGATGGTAAAAAGCGGCAGGTCAATTTGATCCTTAACGCTGAATCCACCTCCCATATACGTGCAAGTGCAACCCTACAGTATGGCTTCGAGACTATAGTCTTGAAGGTATACAAGCAGGATATAGTTCCCACTGCGGAAGGTGAGTCGTCCACCGCGGTTGAAACACAGCTTTCTGGAAGTGCGGAGGTATCCACGCCCATTATTTCGGGTGACTCCAACTCTAACAGAAGATCTGTAACGTCCTACTCTGAGGACGAAAGCTCTACTTCTGACACAGAGGGGCTGAGGGGAGTCTCCGGACTCTTTGACGCATCTGGCGGGGACACGCTTCTCGATGATACGGACGAAGAGTTCGATAACACCCTTGTAGGGGTGGAAGTTAATCTGTCAATTACCAATGATGGTAAGAATTTTACAGATTAACCTCCATCACGCTAAAGCAGCCTCAGCGGCTCTATTGCTGCGCCTGTCCACAGGTGCAGTAGACATCGTCCTGATACAGGAGCCCTACGCAGTGGGAGGAAGGGTGTGCGGTATCAGGACACCCAACTTTAAACTGCTTGTGGCCAACTGTGAAGGCACTCCAAGAACCTGCATTTTGGCCAGGAAAGATCTAAGTATCTTTCTCCTGGCTAATTTAAGTGGTAAAGACCAAACATCTGCTAGTCTGGAGATCGGTAATCGCATATATTGGGTGGTCTCCAGTTACTTGCCTTATGAAGCTGTAGTACCGACTGCTCTATTCAGGGAAGTAGTAGAAGAAGCAACATCTGACGAGGTCGAGCTGATTGTTGGCGCAGACACGAACGCTCATCATACTATCTGGGGTAGTACGGATATAAACAATAGGGGTGATTCGCTTCTTGACTTTATTCTAACTACCAACCTAAGTATTTGTAACATAGGTAATAAACCGACCTTTACAATTAAAGACAGACAAGAAGTACTCGACGTAACGTTTGCTACTGACCGGCTGTCAGACAAAATTATTGGGTGGAATGTACTAGACGACCACTCATTCTCAGATCACCATTATATTGAGTTCAAACTCGCTGAAAAAGCGCCTGAACCTGCCGTCCACAGAAATGTGAGAAAGACAAAGTGGCACCTGTATGAAAAGAATTTCAAGAAAGTCCTCAACTCCCAACTTCTGTACGAACCGAATGACAAAGCCGGTCTGGATCATCTGGTCGAGCATATCACCACATCATTCAATAGTTCCCTTGAAGAAGCCTGTCCAAAAACAAGGTACAAGGGTAAAACTAAACCCCAATGGTGGACTTCTGAGCTAACGGCTATGAAAAAGACCTGCAACAAGCTATTCAACAAGGCTAAATCTACTGGGGTCGCTAATGTTTGGGATGCCTATAAAGAGCAACTCAAGATCTATAAGAAGGAGCTTAGAAAGGCGCAAAGACGCTCTTGGTATACTTTCTGTGGCGAAGTGGAAAAGGTCTCCGACGCCGCAAGGCTGAGGAAAATATTATCAGCTTCACCCTGTACAGTGGGTTACTTGCAGGATGAGGCAAATAATTGGACCAAAAACAGCGAGCAGTCGCTCAATGTACTGCTCGACACACATTTCCCGGGGAACTCTCTAACAGAACCAGAGGATCAGCAGGACCAACAAGAGTGCGAGTGGACTGCGAGCGTCGCTAGCTTGTTGACTGAAAGATCCAGAATAAGCTGGGCTATTAATAGCTTTGAGCCCTTCAAGTCACCTGGACCAGACGGCATCACTCCAGCAGAAATGCAGAAAATGTTGAAATACATTATCCCCTGGCTGGAGAAAATTTATGTAGGCTGTATCAGGCTTTCATACATCCCGAATCGATGGAGGGATACCAAAGTGGTATTCATACCAAAAGCGGGGAAGATATCACACACTAGGCCAAAAGACTTCAGACCAATTAGCCTATCCTCCTTCCTATTGAAAGGTCTGGAACGACTTTTAGATTATTTCATTAGGGAAAACCTGGATACAAAACTCCTGTCAGTGAACCAACATGCTTACAATAAGGGGAAGTCTACAGAATCAGCCCTGCACGAACTTGTGAGCACTATCGAATCGTCCCTGCATTTCAAGGAATTCACCATGGTGGCATTTCTTGACATAGAAGGGGCTTTTAACAACATTCACTCAGATGCAGTAATTGCGGCACTGTCACATCTTAATGTTAACTTTAGTTTGATTAGACTAATTCAAAGTCTGCTCAACAGAAGACGCATAACAGCATGTCTTGGGTCCACAACTCTAACAAGGTTTGTAAACAGAGGGACCCCACAAGGAGGAGTACTGTCTCCACTAATTTGGAACCTAGCGTTGAATGAAATTCTGCTAGATCTAGAACGTTGTGGCTGCAAGGTCGTGGCATATGCGGACGACGTTGCAATCGCAGTGAGTGGCAAATTCGAAAACGTCCTCCGAGACATTCTACAGGTAGCTCTGAACAAATTGGCTAGATGGGCCAGAAGCAGCGGTTTGGGCATAAACCCAAACAAGACAGAATTGGTTCTCTTTACTAGGATGAATAAAGTCCCACATGTGGACCCTCCACCTCGGATAAATGGAACAGATCTAGTCTTTTCTGAAAGTGCAAAATTTTTAGGAATAATTCTAGATAGAAAACTGTTATTTAGACTTAATGTATTGGAACGTGTAAGGAAGGCTAACGTCGCCTTATATTCCTGCAAAAAGGCTGTAGGGTCGCGGTGGGGCCTCTCTCCTAAAATCGTCCACTGGATATATATAGCAGTAGTTCGTCCTATACTGCTATACGGCATTGTGGTATGGTGGACGGCAACTGACAAACTAACCATCACCAACCTACTAACAAAGGTTCAGAGAACTGCCTGCCTGAGCATAAGCGGAGCCTTAAGGACTACAGCGACCGAGTCTCTACAAGCCCTACTCCATATACTGCCGATTAATATTGTGGCGAGAGAAGTTGCAACCAAAGCGGCAATAAGATTAAACTGCCTATCAATGTGGAGGTACAAAACCTACGGTCACATGAGAATATCAAAGTGTAGTGCTATGGTAACCGACCGAGTGGACTATATACCAACGGTGTACACCTTCGAGAGAAATTACATCACTATGATTCCCGCGAGAGATGAATGGGTTGGAAGAAAACCAGGTAATAGAAACCATCTCCAATTTTACACGGATGGTTCGAAGCTTGATGAAAAGGTTGGCTTCGGAGTACACTGTGCAGAGCTTAGATTGGATATAGCTCACAGACTACCAGATACCTGCAGTGTCTATCAAGCCGAAATAATGGCAATATGGGAAGTAGCCAAGTGGCTGAGTCGCAACATAGTAACCAACACTGGCATTGTCATTTACTCGGACAGCCAGGCTGCCATCAATTCTCTGGAGGCAACATCCCTAAATTCACAAACAGCCCTCGACTGCCGCAGATCTCTTAACGAGATGGCTGAGCAGTTTAACATACACCTCATATGGGTGCCTGGGCATAGGGATATCCCGGGGAACTGCAAAGCCGATGAACTTGCTAGGAAAGGGACGACATTACAAATTCTCGAAGAATTTGCATATATTGGTGCGCCACTATCCACGTGCAAGCTTTGGCTTAGGCAAGAGGCAATCAGGCAGTCCAACGAAAGATGGACAGAAATCGGCACCTGCAGGGTAGCTAGACAAATCTGGCCAAGGTATGACCTGAGAAGATCAAAATATCTCCTCGCACTAGAGAGGCAAAGATTGTCTACGTTAGTATCAGTTCTGACGGGACACTGCTTGATCGGCGAACACGCCAAAAGATTGGGTATTGACTCTAATGACTTCTGCAGAAGCTGTGGAGATGAGGAAGAAGTGGAGAGCATTGAGCACTTGCTATGCGACTGTCCCGCTCTGAGTAAACGACGACTGGACATACTGGGGTCGGCTGTTCTAGGCAGCCTAACAGATCTTTCCAGTACCGATATTCGTAATATCGACAAATTTGTATATCAAACAGGTTGGTTTCGATGAGGGGCATTTCAGCCCGTGGTAACACTAGGGACCTAAACTGGTCTATGTGAGCTTGTATAAAAAATACGGCTGCCACCCTAACCTAACCTTCACTAGAATCTAGGTATCATAACATGCGAATGATAGTTGGCCATTTAGTGAACAAACTTCTTAATATTGGTAAATCCGATGACGGATTTCAGTCAACAAAAACATTGCTTGATTCCACGAAAGAATGTATATCATCTCTCGAAAATCTGGGCATAAGTACATGTAGTTGGGATCCATTGCTGATTCATATAATTTCTCAGAAATTAGATATTCAGAGCCGTAAAGATTGGGAACAATCTTTAAGGTCGTCAACTGAAATTCCAACTCGGGCAGAAACGTTTGAATTTCTAGAGAGGATATCTAGAACTCTCGAATCACTTCAGGATGAATTTCAACCCACAAGTTCACAAAGAATCACGAAAATTAATAAATCTTTTTCACAAACAAAAAAGGCTTCGGTTCATTCGGGCAAGTTTGTAAAACCAAATCATATAAAATGTTCTTATTGCGATAAAAATCATTCGCTTTCAAAATGTTTTAAATTTTTATCGCTTCCATTAGCAGCAAAAAATGACTTTTTGTCGGCTAAAAATATTTGTCGAAATTGTCTTACAATTGAGCATAATTTCAACAACGGTACATCTCCATTTCGCTTCATTATATGCAAGCAACAGCATCACACTGTACTTCACTCGGACAGACAAGGTAATTCGAATCTAAATACGTTACCATCGTCTTCCGGAGCAAGTCGTGAAGTCAGTCCTCATATCACTTCTCTCAATGCAACTTCATTCCAATCTGTGTTATTATACACAATTCGACTTTTTGTCAAAACAGATCGAGGTAATATTCCATTGAGAGCACTTTTAGATCCTGGTTCTCAGGGAAGTCTTATCACTGAGTCCGCTGTTCAACTTTTAGGACTCAAGAAAAATAGATCTCATTGCAGAGTTATAGGAATTGGGGATGGACATAGTAGTATTTCAAAATATTCATTCGATCTTGACTTATTTTCACGTTTGGGCAAACTAGTGGTTACTTGTATTGCTTTGATACTTTCAAATCATTCCTCGTACACTCCAGAACCTTCCTCCAAGTATCTTTCAATGCCTAATAAAACTATAGAAAATTTGGCAGATCCATATTTCTACAAATGTGACGGAATCGACATGATCCTTGGCTCAGATATTTGTTCGAAAATTAAGATTCCTTCGGAATCATTTGTTCATGGAAATTTATTCTTCCAAAACACCTACTTTGGTTGGGTACTTTCTGGATCTACTAGCCCTATAACTTGTAATAGAATTCACATTCACAGCACTAATCTAGAGACAATTCTTAGGAAATTTTGGGAACAGGAAGAGGTATCTGTAGATAGGGACATGTCAAACGAGGAGTCATATTGTGAGTCTCATTTTAACGCGAACACAAAAAGGACAGTGTCTGGACGTTATGTTGTGCAGTTGCCATTTAAATCATTAGTGCATGATAACAAACTTCCAGAGCTGAATAACAATGTTATAAGTGCTTTTAAACGATTGAGGCAGCTTGAAATTTAATTTTCAAAGCGTTCTCTCTTCGCCGAAAATTATAAGGCATTCATGAGGGAATACGAAAACTTAGGGCAAAAGATATTCGTAGCAATTCATATTTTTTACCACACCACGGTGTGTTCAAGGAAAACAGCACAACGACAAAATTAAGAGTTGTTTTTCGATGGCAGTAGCCATTTAAACGATAATAAATCTCTAAACGAGGAACTCTGTCCAGGGCCTGCCCTACAAAATGATCTACCTGCGGTTATGACGCAGTGGAGAAGACATAAAATAGCATTCAGTGCAGACATTGAGAAAATGTTTCGTCAAATTGACGTTCTTCCAGAACACCGTTTGAAGAGATTTCGATTTATGACCTTAATACTGTTACCTATGGTACCGCATCTGCTCCCTATTTGGCCATAAGAGTACTACAGCAACTGGCTCATGACTACGAATCGCAATATCCTCAAGCTTCCGAAGTTCTGTTGTCAGACTCATACGTTGACGACATTTTATCAGGCGCTGACTCTTTAGAAGACGCTGTTCTTCTGCATACAGATTTATGTACACTTCTAAGTAAAGGTGGATGTAAATTGCGTAAATGGATTACAAATTCCAATGTCCTTTTACAACAAATACCTGAGGACTTTAGAGATCCATCTCTTACTGTAGATTTTGACCGTGGAAATACGGTAAAAACCCTTGGTATTCAGTGGAATACCAAAGACGGTTGCTTTTTCTTCAACATTAATATGCCTGATACCTCCACTATCACGAAAAGGTAAATTCTTTCTGAAACAGCCAGTTTATATGATCCGCTTGGATGGTTAACTCCATCCACTGTTATGACAAAAGCTTTATTTAAAAGCCTCTGGGAAAATGGTCTTGATTGGGACGTTGATATACCCGATAAAATTAAGAACCAGTGGTTGAAGTACCGTGAGTCATTATCGGATTTAGCAAGACTACAAATTCCCAGATGGATAAAATGTTCAAAAGAGTCAAAGATTGACTTGCACTGCTTTTGTGATGCATCAACTGTGGCATATGCGGCTGTTGTATACTCTAGAATAGAGTCAGTTAATGCACTGCGATTCACATATTACAGGCCAACTCCAAAGTATCTCCCATAAAAACTGTCACTATACCACGACTAGAGCTACCCAGCAAAAATAAAAGAAGTACTTCCAAAAGAATAACATTATAAGTACTTCCAAATCATAAGTATGAAAATGTTTTCGGCATTTAATGAAGTTCTTCTAAATAACTAACCAAAATGTAATTTCGGAATATAAACTATTAACCCTAGAATGCATAATTTCAAAACGATTGGATGTAAAATAAAGCTTCTGAAGTGATAAAAGTCCAGATCGGAAGGAACATATATATGAGGGCTATGAACTATATTTAAAATACTGCTTCTATATATAGAATTTTCTTCGAAATATGTTAAATTGTGGAATTGTAGTACATTGGATTGTGATAAAAACTGAATTTATTAATAAAACTTTATACTTTGTAAAAATGTTGATATATCGTCACCAGAAATGCCCATGAGCATAACCCTCAAACAATGAAAATTCGTTTTTCGTCCAAAAATCACGATTTTATTGAAGAAAAAAGAATAAAGACGTAACATCAAGTGCGTAACCACGAAACCCATTAACCTTTTCATCTATTTAACCGTGTTGTTCTCTTGTTGCTGTTTTGATTTTTGTCAATCGTGTTTGACAGCTATTTTGGATGCAATATTCTATATGGGGTCTGTATTTAAATTTGACCTTTATCTGAATGGTATCCATTTTTGATCAAATTTCGCAGTGTTCATGATTCTATAAACTAATCTCTGCCAAATTTAATACTGATCTGAAGTAAAACATGAAAACACATTTTCCAACCTTGCTAGTGACCGTTTATTCTCGGATTAAAAAATCCTTTGTGCAAAATATAGTACATTTGACTAAAATATGACTTCTATGGAGCTTAGATGCCAAATCGGAAGGAACACATCCATGCGACAATGTGGGGTTATATGTTCTATATGTAAACCGATATTGTTCACACAGATATTAACTGTTATTATCTTCTATAGATGGTATAAGCTAAATCGAAGGTACATTCCATTCATATATATTAAGATATCTGGTTCTAAACTGGTATTCAAATAGTTGAGAGATTTTTGATCGTTCGCCGTAGACGAAAGAAAATAAGTTACAGAAACAGGCCCTATATCTAAATACGGATTGTCTTTCAATTCCAATACGAATTTTTTTGTCCCAAAATAAAGATATGTGCAAAATCGGACTATATTTTTGACCTGCACATTGATTACAAGAATGCATGTACAGACTGACAGCTAAATCGGTTCAGAAAATGATTCTAAGTCGATTGGTATAATAAACGATGGTTCTATATACCTCTTCTCATTTTGGGTGTTAGAAACAAATACATAAAATTATAATAAATTGTAACACAGTGTGGTGTAGGTTATAATTAAATAATTTTAAAAGAAATTATGGTTATTAAATATACCATACCATACTTACTGTACCACACTGTGGTACTTTATTACTATCCGAACCGGGAAAATACATAGCGCCGCACAAATGTGCTATGTATTACAGTGTAAAATAAAAATACTTTTTTATTAGTGACAATGTGGATCATTTGCGAAAATGTTACTAGATGTTACACTATGGGGTCATTCGGTCACACTTTTCAAGAGCCGGCTACGCCATACAGATTACAAACATCTTCAAATGTCATAAACATACTTACATACATATGATCGTTTATCTCTTTGGCCAATAGTATATTATTTATACGTTCCCTTCCCAACAAATGTCAACATTTGCATTCCTTTAAAATAAGAGATCTCTGGACCCAAAGATGTTAATAAGAACGACATACATTCATCAAATAAATACAACACCAAAAACGCAAATCTTACAGTGCTTTGAAAGGAGTTGTGCAAAAGTGGTGACAAAGAAGTACTTCCCCGGCGCGACAACCCCTTGTTAAATTCATTGGTGAAAATCCTAATTAGAACAACTTCCGGATCATAAGTTGGGGATTTTTATTGCTTTTTTGGATGCTCTTTTTTGCTGGGTATGTGCAGCAACTCTTTTGGTTAGACTTGTGGAAAAGGTTAAAAGATCATTAAACGAACTGAATATTGGAGAAACAGTGTACTGGAGTGACAGTTTTGAGCTGGATACGTAAGTCATCTTCCAATTGGACTGTATATGTGGCGAATAGAGTGGCTGCAATTCAGCGTTTTAGTAAATCCCATAATTGGAGATATGTCCCTTCAGCATTGAATCCAGCCGATTGTGCCTCTAGAGGAATTTCCCTAAGGATTTAGTCGAAAATAGAATTTGGTGGCATGGACCAAACTTTTTGTATAAGTCTGCTTCTCTCTGGCCAACAAATTTATCAAATTTGTGTACCTCGGAAGAGCAAAGGAAAACTATAGTTTCATTTAACAATTTGAACAAACTGTCATATCCTGAAATCCTTTTAAAATTTTCAAAATTACGAATTCTACTTCGTGTGACTACACTCTGTTTTAGATTTGCCTGCAACTGCAAAAATCCTAAACAAAGAATAACAAAACCTATAATGTTAAATGAGACAAACAAAACACTACTTGTGTATGTAAAACTAACACAAATAGTTGATTTTCCGGAAGAGCTCGCACAATTGTCCAGAAAGTGTGAAATTAAAAACAATTCTTTTTTAAAATTAATGCCATTTTTGGATGAAAATGGTATTATTCGCGTTGGTGGACGGTTACAAAACTCTTTTTTGCCGTATAACATGAAACACCCAATTTTATTGGCCAAATCAAATCCCTTAGCCAGACTTATTATTTTAGATTCGCATGAGAAAACACTACATGGTGGTGTTACCCTGACAATGTCATACGTAAACCGAAAATTTTGGATTATTTCCGGAAATCAACTGGCAAAATCCGTGGTGCAAAAATGTGTTCATTGTTTTAAATAAATGCCAAGACTTCGCAGCAAATAATGGGAAATTTGCCTCATGTCCGTTTAAATGTTTCGAGTCCATTTAAACATAGAGGAGTGGATTATGCTGGTCCCATATCGATTAAATTAAATAATTACATCATCACTGAGATCGGCATATATTTCCAAGGGCTACATTTGTTTGTTTGTGTGTATGGTAACAAAAGCCATACACTTGGAAGCAGTTTCCAACTTAACCACAAATGCATTTCTGGCTGCATTTCGCCGATTTGTTTCAAGGAGGGGTGCCTGTACCGATATATTTTCAGATTGTGGCACAAATTTTGTTGGAGCCTCGAAGGAGCTCCAAGTACTTTACAATAAGAGTGAAAATTCATTGCCAGATGATCTAAGGCATTCCCTGAGTCTGAGTGGAACAAATTGGCAGTTTATTCCACCTGCTTCGCCGAATTTTGGTGGCCTCTGGGAAGCAGGCGTTAAATCAACAAAATACCATCTAAAACGCATCACCAATGATCGAATTCCTAACTTTGAAGAACTGGCTACTCTATTATGTCAGATTGAAAGTTGTCTGAATTCACGACCACTTGCTCCTTTGTCATCCGACCCTTCTAACTGTGATGCCAGCACATTTTTTAATTGGTGAACCCACAAACTGCATCCAGGAGGAGTCGCTATTGAACAATAATATAAATCATCTCACTCGGTGGAAATGTGTCGAGAAAATGAAACAACACTTCTGGAAAAGGTGGCGAAATGAATACCTTAACCGTCTTCAAGCACGACCGAAATGGCTAAAACCTAAAGCTGAAGCCAAAGTTGGGGACTTGGTATTGATTGCCGACGAAAGGAGTGGCCCAGGGCAATGGCTACTTGGGCGAATACAAGAAACTCATCCTGGACCAGATGGTCACATTCGGGTTGTATCCGTTCTAACCAAAAACAAATTAATTAAAAGACCAATAACAAAAATCTGTTTTCCTCCAGGTAATGAACATCAAACCTCTGAAGACCCTGCTTCTACTGTACTGTAAACTACCAACATGAAGAATGTAACGAAGGATGTGCCTGGTTCCAGCGCTGTGAGTTGGAGCATAGCGGAGCTGAATGCTCGACTAAAACACTCCCAACTGGAGGCCATCCATCATCCATACCAACAAAAAACATCCGTTCTTCGGGGGGAGAATGTTGCCGAAAACATTCTTCCACCAACACCATTTATATACTTATCTTTGTATTTATGAAACACCTCTTTGCATTTATATATATGTACGAGTATCTACATTACAATTCGAACAATACTGTAGAATGAATCTCACTTAACATTTCAAATAACCAATTTAACCTACATTGGATTTAACATAATTTCGATTTGCACTTTACATTTATCATGTTAAATTGTTATAATTTAAAGACTTACATACTTACGGCAGTTTAGTGGTTCAATCTCATTTGCATCTTTATCAATCTCATTTGCATCTTTACTCTCTATTTGCATCTTTATTATTGTCTTAAAACATGCTACAAATCTCATTTACTTCTCTATCATTCTCTTGTATCTTTGCTTACAGCTGTTGAAATTTGTGGTATTGCCTTACTCTCGCCTAAACTCTCACTTATGACTCTCAATTACTCTCCGCGTGTGCGTTGGAATTTCGAGCAAATCTATTTGCATTCCATATGTAGGAACAGCTTCTTACGCCGCTGCTTAAGCTGTCTTGTTCTTGCTGTTTGCTACACTCCGACGCACAGAACTCATTCTTGTACATCAATGTCTGCACTCACTCGGCAATGTTTGTATACAAACATTAATATTTATAAGTATTTATATGTACTTATTTTGTTTGATGTGAGGATAGACCTAGGTGTATTAGAACGACAGTGGCCAATGTTGGCATTTGCAATGAGTTCTAAAGTTACTCGAAACTTAACATTTTGTAGTTTAGATGGTAGATTCAAATGATTGAACCACTGTTCACATCACTAGCTAAGTATTGTTCCAGCATAATATGTATGATTGGTGTTTCATGCATTACAGCAACAAAGAAAATAATTTACAGAAAAATAAATTAACATTTTGTTTTTTAAACAATCGCGTTTTTAATTGATTACAATTCGAAAACTTTACGTACATTAATTGGTGCCGAAACCCGGGAATCTTTCGTGATTTATTGAACTTTTTCATTACAGTGGTTTTCTTGTGTGGAAGTGATATAAAATATCGTGTCTTTGTTAATACCGTGCAACAAATTTCTGTGGTTAAATTTTAAAAATTAACATGAGCTCCCTTGATCATTTAATAAATTTGCAAAGGCATACATTGTCGGTGTTATTAAAATACCAAGAAAGATTTGATACCAAGACTAATTCGGAAATAACCTCCGGTTATTTGCAATCGCTTGCACAAAGGATTGATGATTTATTTAATGTGTTTGAAAGCCAACATAGTGAAATATTGCTGAAAATTCACGACGATGAAATAGATGCAACGGATGTTCCTTATTTAGGCGAAGATTGCTATTTTGAATTTTCTGAACAATATTTCACTTTCAAGGGCAAAATTATGGACAATTTGTCTCATCATAATGTTACATCACACCCTTTGTCAAGTACCTTTGTTGCATCTAGTGGTCGTGCGGACACCACAATTGGTATGGAGGCCAAACTTCCAAAAATTTCACTTCCCACTTTTTCTGGCGATTACATGGAATGGATACCTTTCCGTGACATATAGTTTCGCTTGTCCACAGTAACGATTCACTCACCAAAATTCAAAAATTCTATTACCTGAAGGGAACACTAGCCGGCGAAGCCGTAAATTTGATAAAAACTGTTTCTGCCGCAGAAGCAAATTATGAATCTGCTTGGTCTACACTAGAATCTAGGTATCATAACATGCGAATGATAGTGGGCCATTTAGTGAACAAACTTCTTAATATTGGTAAATCCGATGACGGATTTCAGTCAACAAAAACATTGCTTGATTCCACGAAAGAATGTATATCATCTCTCGAAAATCTGGGCATAAGTACATGTAGTTGGGATCCATTGCTGATTCATATAATTTCTCAGAAATTAGATATTCAGAGCCGTAAAGATTGGGAACAATCTTTAAGGTCGTCAACTGAAATTCCAACTCGGGCAGAAACGTTTGAATTTCTAGAGAGGATATCTAGAACTCTCGAATCACTTCAGGATGAATTTCCACCCACAAGTTCACAAAGAATCACGAAAATTAATAAATCTTTTTCACAAACAAAAAAGGCTTCGGTTCATTCGGGCAAGTTTGTAAAACCAAATCATATAAAATGTTCTTATTGCGATAAAAATCATTCGCTTTCAAAATGTTTTAAATTTTTATCGCTTCCATTAGCAGCAAAAAATGACTTTTTGTCGGCTAAAAATATTTGTCGAAATTGTCTTACAATTAAGCATAATTTCAACAACTGTACATCTCCATTTCGCTGCATTATATGCAAGCAACAGCATCACACTGTACTTCACTCGGACAGACAAGGTAATCCTGATTCGAATTTAAATACGTTACCATCGTCTTCCGGAGCAAGTCGTGAAGTCAGTCCTCATATCACTTCATTCAATGCAACTTCATTCCAATCTGTGTTATTATACACAATTCGACTTTTTGTCAAAACAGATCGAGGTAATATTCCATTGAGAGCACTTTTAGATCCTGGTTCTCAGGGAAGTCTTATCACTGAGTCCGCGGTTCAACTTTTAGGACTCAAGAAAAATAGATCTCATTGCAGAGTTATAGGAATTGGGGATGGACATAGTAGTATTTCAAAATATTCAGTCGATCTTGACTTATTTTCACGTTTGGGCAAACTAGTGGTTACTTGTATTGCTTTGATACTTTCAAATCATTCCTCGTACACTCCAGAACCTTCCTCCAAGTATCTTTCAATGCCTAATATAACTATAGAAAATTTGGCAGATCCATATTTCTACAAATGTGACGGAATCGACATGATCTTTGGCTCAGATATTTGTTCGAAAATTAAGATTCCTTCGGAATCATTTGTTCATGGAAATTTATTCTTCCAAAACACCTAAGAGTTGTTTTTCGATGGCAGTAGCCATTTAAACGATAATAAATCTCTAAACGAGGAACTCTGTCCAGGGCCTACCCTACAAAATGATCTACCTGCGGTTATGACGCAGTGGAGAAGACATAAAATAGCATTCAGTGCAGACATAGAGAAAATGTTTCGTCAAATTGACGTTCTTCCAGAACACCGTAGATTTCAGCAAATTCTATGGCGATATGACCCATTTGAAGAGATTTCGATTTATGACCTTAATACTGTTACCTATGGTACCGCATCTGCTCCCTAGTTGGCCATAAGAGTACTACAGCAACTGGCTCATGACTACGAATCGCAATATCCTCAAGCTTCCGAAGTTCTGTTGTCAGACTCATACGTTGACGACATTTTATCAGGCGCTGACTCTTTAGAAGACGCTGTTCTTTTGCATACAGATTTATGTACACTTCTAAGTAAAGGTGGTTGTAAATTGCGTAAATGGATTACAAATTCCAATGACCTTTTACAACAAATACCTGAGGACTTTAGAGATCCATCTCTTACTCTAGATTTTGACCGTGGAAATACGGTAAAAACCCTTGGTATTCAGTGGAATACCAAAGACGGTTGCTTTTTCTTTAACATTATTATGCCTGATACCTCCACTATCACGAAAAGGTCAATTCTTTCTGAAACAGCCAGTTTATATGATCCGCTTGGATGGTTAACTCCATCCACTGTTATGACAAAAGCTTTATTTAAAAGCCTCTGGGAAAATGGTCTTGATTGGGACGTTGATATACCCGATAAAATTAAGAACCAGTGGTTGAAGCACCGTGAGTCATTATCGGATTTAGCAAGACTACAAATTCCCAGATGGATAAAATGTTCAAAAGAGTCCAAGATTGACTTGCACTGCTTTTGTGATGCATCAACTGTGGCATATGCGGCTGTTGTATACTCTAGAATAGAGTCAGTTAATGGCACTGCGATTCACATATTACAGGCCAAATCCAAAGTATATCCCATAAAAACTGTCACTATACCACGACTAGAGCTATGTGCAGCAACTCTTTTGGTTAGACTTGTAGAAAAGGTTAAAAGATCATTAAACGAACTGAATATTGGAGAAACAGTGTACTGGAGTGACAGTTCAACAGTTTTGAGCTGGATACGTAAGTCATCTTCCAATTGGACTGTATATGTGGCGAATAGAGTGGCTGAAATTCAGCGTTTTAGTAAATCCCATAATTGGAGATATGTCCCTTCAGCATTGAATCCAGCCGATTTTGCCTCTAGAGGAATTTTCCCTAAGGATTTAGTCGAAAATAGAATTTGGTGGCATGGACCAAACTTTTTGTATAATTCTGCTTCTCTCTGGCCAACAAATTTATCAAATTTGTGTACCTCGGAAGAGCAAAGGAAAACTATAGTTTCATTTAACAGTTTGAACAAACTGTCATATCCTGAAATCCTTTTAAAATTACGAATTCTACTTCGTGTGACTACACTCTGTTTTAGATTTGCCTGCAACTGCAAAAATCCTAAACAAAGAATAACAAAACCTATAATGTTAAATGAGACAAACAAAACGCTACATGTGTATGTAAAACTAACACAAATAGTTGATTTTCCGGAAGAGCTCGCACAATTGTCCAGAAAGTGTGAAATTAAAAACAATTCTTTTTTAAAATTAATGCCATTTTTGGATGAAAATGGTATTATTCGCGTTGGTGGACGGTTACAAAACTCTTTTTTGCCGTATAACATGAAACACCCAATTTTATTGCCCAATCAAATCCCTTAGCCAGACTTATTATTTTAGATTCGCATGAGAAAACACTACATGGTGGTGTTACCCTGACAATGTCATACGTAAACCGAAAATTTTGGATTATTTCCGGAAATCAACTGGCAAAATCCGTGGTGCAAAAATGTGTTCATTGTTTTAAATATACTGCCAAGACTTCGCAGCAAATAATGAGAAATTTGCCTCATGTCCGTTTAAATGTTTCGAGGCCATTTAAACATAGTGGAGTGGACTATGCTGGTCCCATATCGATTAAATTAAATAATTACATCATCACTGAGATCGGCATATATTTCCAAGGGCTACATTTGTTTGTTTGTGTGTATGGTAACAAAAGCCATACACTTGGAAGCAGTTTCCAACTTAACCACAAATGCATTTCTGGCTGCATTTCGCCGATTTGTTTCAAGGAGGGGTGCCTGTACCGATATATTTTCAGATTGTGGCACAAATTTTGTTGGAGCCTCGAAGGAGCTCCAAGTACTTTACAATAAGAGTGAAAATTCATTGCCAGATGATCTAAGGCATTCCCTGAGTCTGAGTGGAACAAATTGGCATTTTATTCCACCTGCTTCGCCGAATTTTGGTGGCCTCTGGGAAGCAGGCGTTAAATCAACAAAATACCATCTAAAACGCATCACCAATGATCGAATTCTTAACTTTGAAGAACTGGCTACTCTATTATGTCAGACTGAAAGTTGTCTGAATTCACGTCCACTTGCTCCTTTGTCATCCGACCCTTCTAACTGTGATGCCCTGATGCCAGCACATTTTTTAATTGGTGAACCCACAAACTGCATCCAGGAGGAGTCGCTATTGAACAATAATATAAATCATCTCACTCGGTGGAAATGTGTCGAGAAAATGAAACAACACTTCTGGAAAAGGTGGCGAAATGAATACCTTAACCGTCTTCAAGCACGACCGAAATGTCTAAAACCTAAAGCTGAAGCCAAAGTTGGGGACTTGGTATTGATTGCCGACGAAAGGTGTGGCCCAGGGCAATGGCTACTTGGGCGAATACAAGAAACTCATCCTGGACCAGATGGTCACATTCGGGTTGTATCCGTTCTAACCAAAAACAAATTAATTAAAAGACCAATAACAAAAATCTGTTTTCCTCCAGGTAATGAACATCAAACCTCTGAAGACCCTGCTTCTACTGTACTGTTAACTACCAACATGAAGAATGTAACGAAGGATGGGCCTGGTTCCAGCGCTGTGAGTTGGAGCATAGCGGAGCTGAATGCTCGAATAAAACACTCCCAACTGGAGGCCATCCATCATCCATACCAACAAAAAACATCCGTTCTTCGGGGGGAGAATGTTGGCGAAAACATTCTTCCACCAACACCATTTATATACTTATCTTTGTATTTATGAAACACCTCTTTGCATTTATATATATGTACGAGTATCTACATTACAATTCGAACAATACTGTAGAATGAATCTCACTTAACATTTCAAATAACCAATTTAACCTACATTGGATTTAACATAATTTCGATTTGCACTTTACATTTATCATGTTAA
Organism: Eudasyphora cyanicolor; assembly: GCA_963930755.1. Classification (NCBI taxonomy): domain Eukaryota; kingdom Metazoa; phylum Arthropoda; class Insecta; order Diptera; family Muscidae; genus Eudasyphora; species Eudasyphora cyanicolor. Next base: position 150,492,095 of record OZ005734.1, on the reverse strand, counting down.
ATTGTTATAATTTAAAGACTTACATACTTACGGCAGTTTAGTGGTTCAATCTCATTTGCATCTTTATCAATCTCATTTGCATCTTTACTCTCTATTTGCATCTTTATTATTGTCTTAAAACATGCTACAAATCTCATTTACTTCTCTATCATTCTCTTGTATCTTTGCTTACAGCTGTTGAAATTTGTGGTATTGCCTTACTCTCGCCTAAACTCTCACTTATGACTCTCAATTACTCTCCGCGTGTGCGTTGGAGTTTCGAGCAAATCTATTTGCATTCCATATGTAGGAACACGCTGCTTAAGCTGTCTTGTTCTTGCTGTTTGCTACACTCCGACGCACAGAACTCATTCTTGTACATCAATGTCTGCACTCACTCGGCAATGTTTGTATACAAACATTAAAATTTATAAGTATTTATATGTACTTATTTTGTTTGATGTGAGGATAGACCTAGGTGTATTAGAACGACAGTGGCCAATGTTGGCATTTGCAATGAGTTCTAAAGTTACTCGAAACTTAACATTTTGTAGTTTAGATGGTAGATTCAAATGATTGAACCACTGCATCTCTCTCTCCTTTTTTGACTGCCAAGCTGTTCACATCACTAGCTAAGTATTGTTCCAGCATAATATGTATGATTGGTGTTTCATGCATTACAGCAACAAAGAAAATAATTTACAGAAAAATAAATTAACATTTTGTTTTTTAAACAATCGCGTTTTTAATTGATTACAATTCGAAAACTTTACGTACATTAATTGGTGCCGAAACCCGGGAATCTTTCGTGATTTATTGAACTTTTTCATTACAGTGGTTTTCTTGTGTGGAAGTGATATAAAATATCGTGTCTTTGTTAATACCGTGCAACAAATTTCTGTGGTTACATTTTAAAAATTAACATGAGCTCCCTTGATCATTTAATAAATTTGCAAAGGCATACATTGTCGGTGTTATTAAAATACCAAGAAAGATTTGATACCAAGACTAATTCGGAAATAACCTCCGGTTATTTGCAATCGCTTGCACAAAGGATTGATGATTTATTTAATGTGTTTGAAAGCCAACATAGTGAAATATTGCTGAAGATTCACGACGATGAAATAGATGCAACGGATGTTCCTTATTTAGGCGAAGATTGCTATTTTGAATTTTCTGAACAATATTTCACTTTCAAGGGCAAAATTATGGACAATTTGTCTCATCATAATGTTACATCACACCCTTTGTCAAGTACCTTTGTTGCATCTAGTGGTCGTGCGGACACCACAATTGGTATGGAGGCCAAACTTCCAAAAATTTCACTTCCCACTTTTTCTGGCGATTACATGGAATGGATACCTTTCCGTGACATATATGTTTCGCTTGTCCACAGTAACGATTCACTCACCAAAATTCAAAAATTCTATTACCTGAAGGGAACACTAGCCGGCGAAGCCGTAAATCTGATAAAAACTGTTTCTGCCGCAGAAGCAAATTATGAATCTGCTTGGTCTACACTAGAATCTAGGTATCATAACATGCGAATGATAGTGGGCCATTTAGTGAACAAACTTCTTAATATTGGTAAATCCGATGACGGATTTCAGTCAACAAAAACATTGCTTGATTCCACGAAAGAATGTATATCATCTCTCGAAAATCTGGGCATAAGTACATGTAGTTGGGATCCATTGCTGATTCATATAATTTCTCAGAAATTAGATATTCAGAGCCGTAAAGATTGGGAACAATCTTTAAGGTCGTCAACTGAAATTCCAAGTCGGGCAGAAACGTTCGAATTTCTAGAGAGGATATCTAGAACTCTCGAATCACTTCAGGATGAATTTCCACCCACAAGTTCACAAAGAATCACGAAAATTAATAAATCTTTTTCACAAACAAAAAAGGCTTCGGTTCATTCGGGCAAGTTTGTAAAACCAAATCATATAAAATGTTCTTATTGCGATAAAAATCATTCGCTTTCAAAATGTTTTAAATTTTTATCGCTTCCATTAGCAGCAAAAAATGACTTTTTGTCGGCTAAAAATATTTGTCGAAATTGTCTTACAATTGAGCATAATTTCAACAACTGTACATCTCCATTTCGCTGCATTATATGCAAGCAACAGCATCACACTGTACTTCACTCGGACAGACAAGGTAATCCTGATTCGAATTTAAATACGTTACCATCGTCTTCCGGAGCAAGTCGTGAAGTCGGTCATCATATCACTTCATTCAATGCAACTTCATTCCAATCTGTGTTATTATACACGATTCGACTTTTTGTCAAAACAGATCGAGGTAATATTCCATTGAGAGCACTTTTAGATCCTGGTTCTCAGGGAAGTCTTATCACTGAGTCCGCGGTTCAACTTTTAGGACTCAAGAAAAATAGATCTCATTGCAGAGTTATGGGGATCTCATTGCAGAGATTGGGGATGGACATAGTAGTATTTCAAAATATTCAGTCGATCTTGACTTATTTTCACGTTTGGGCAAACTAGTGGTTACTTGTATTGCTTTGATACTTTCAAATCATTCCTCGTACACTCCAGAACCTTCCTCCAAGTATCTTTCAATGCCTAATATAACTATAGAAAATTTGGCAGATCCATATTTCTACAAATGTGACGGAATCGACATGATCTTTGGCTCAGATATTTGTTCGAAAATTAAGATTCCTTTGGAATCATTTGTTCATGGATATTTATTCTTCCAAAACACCTAAGAGTTGTTTTTCGATGGCAGTAGCCATTTAAACGATAATAAATCTCTAAACGAGGAACTCTGTCCAGGGCCTGCCCTACAAAATGATCTACCTGCGGTTATGACGCAGTGGAGAAGACATAAAATAGCATTCAGTGCAGACATAGAGAAAATGTTTCGTCAAATTGACGTTCTTCCAGAACACCGTATATTTCAGCAAATTCTATGGCGATATGACCCATTTGAAGAGATTTCGATTTATGACCTTAATACTGTTACCTATGGTACCGCATCTGCTCCCTAGTTGGCCATAAGAGTACTACAGCAACTGGCTCATGACTACGAATCGCAATATCCTCAAGCTTCCGAAGTTCTGTTGTCAGACTCATACGTTGACGACATTTTATCAGGCGCTGACTCTTTAGAAGACGCTGTTCTTTTGTATACAGATTTATGTACACTTCTAAGTAAAGGTGGTTGTAAATTGCGTAAATGGATTACAAATTCCAATGACCTTTTACAACAAATACCTGAGGACTTTAGAGATCCATCTCTTACTCTAGATTTTGACCGTGGAAATACGGTAAAAACCCTTGGTATTCAGTGGAATACCAAAGACGGTTGCTTTTTCTTTAACATTATTATGCCTGATACCTCCACTATCACGAAAAGGTCAATTCTTTCTGAAACAGCCAGTTTATATGATCCGCTTGGATGGTTAACTCCATCCACTGTTATGACAAAAGCTTTATTTAAAAGCCTCTGGGAAAATGGTCTTGATTGGGACGTTGATATACCCGATAAAATTAAGAACCAGTGGTTGAAGCACCGTGAGTCATTATCGGATTTAGCAAGACTACAAATTCCCAGATGGATAAAATGTTCAAAAGAGTCCAAGATTGACTTGCACTGCTTTTGTGATGCATCAACTGTGGCATATGCGGCTGTTGTATACTCTAGAATAGAGTCAGTTAATGGCACTGCGATTCACATATTACAGGCCAAATCCAAAGTATATCCCATAAAAACTGTCACTATACCACGACTAGAGCTATGTGCAGCAACTCTTTTGGTTAGACTTGTAGAAAAGGTTAAAAGATCATTAAACGAACTGAATATTGGAGAAACAGTGTACTGGAGTGACAGTTCAACAGTTTTGAGCTGGATACGTAAGTCATCTTCCAATTGGACTGTATATGTGGCGAATAGAGTGGCTGAAATTCAGCGTTTTAGTAAATCCCATAATTGGAGATATGTCCCTTCAGCATTGAATCCAGCCGATTGTGCCTCTAGAGGAATTTCCCTAAGGATTTAGTCGAAAATAGAATTTGGTGGCATGGACCAAACTTTTTGTATAATTCTGCTTCTCTCTGGCCAACAAATTTATCAAATTTGTGTACCTCGGAAGAGCAAAGGAAAACTATAGTTTCATTTAACAGTTTGAACAAACTGTCATATCCTGAAATCCTTTTAAAATTTTCAAAATTACGAATTCTACTTCGTGTGACTACACTCTGTTTTAGATTTGCCTGCAACTGCAAAAATCCTAAACAAAGAATAACAAAACCTATAATGTTAAATGAGACAAACAAAACGCTACATGTGTATGTAAAACTAACACAAATAGTTGATTTTCCGGAAGAGCTCGCACAATTGTCCAGAAAGTGTGAAATTAAAACCAATTCTTTTTTAAAATTAATGCCATTTTTGGATGAAAATGGTATTATTCGCGTTGGTGGACGGTTACAAAATTCTTTTTTGCCGTATAACATGAAACACCCAATTTTATTGGCCAAATCAAATCCCTTAGCCAGACTTATTATTTTAGATTCGCATGAGAAAACACTACATGGTGGTGTTACCCTGACAATGTCATACGTAAACCGAAAATTTTGGATTATTTCCGGAAATCAACTGGCAAAATCCGTGGTGCAAAAATGTGTTCATTGTTTTAAATATACTGCCAAGACTTCGCAGCAAATAATGGGAAATTTGCCTCATGTCCGTTTAAATGTTTCGAGGCCATTTAAACATAGTGGAGTGGATTATGCTGGTCCCATATCGATTAAATTAAATAATTACATCATCACTGAGATCGGCATATATTTCCAAGGGCTACATTTGTTTGTTTGTGTGTATGGTAACAAAAGCCATACACTTGGAAGCAGTTTCCAACTTAACCACAAATGCATTTCTGGCTGCATTTCGCCGATTTGTTTCAAGGAGGGGTGCCTGTACCGATATATTTTCAGATTGTGGCACAAATTTTGTTGGAGCCTCGAAGGAGCTCCAAGTACTTTACAATAAGAGTGAAAATTCATTGCCAGATGATCTAAGGCATTCCCTGAGTCTGAGTGGAACAAATTGGCATTTTATTCCACCTGCTTCGCCGAATTTTGGTGGCCTCTGGGAAGCAGGCGTTAAATCAACAAAATACCATCTAAAACGCATCACCAATGATCGAATTCTTAACTTTGAAGAACTGGCTACTCTATTATGTCAGATTGAAAGTTGTCTGAATTCACGTCCACTTGCTCCTTTGTCATCCGACCCTTCTAACTGTGATGCCCTGATGCCAGCACATTTTTTAATTGGTGAACCCACAAACTGCATCCAGGAGGAGTCGCTATTGAACAATAATATAAATCATCTCGCTCGGTGGAAATGTGTCGAGAAAATGAAACAACACTTCTGGAAAAGGTGGCGAAATGAATACTTTAACCGTCTTCAAGCACGACCGAAATGGCTAAAACCTAAAGCTGAAGCCAAAGTTGGGGACTTGGTATTGATTGCCGACGAAAGGTGTGGCCCAGGGCAATGGCTACTTGGGCGAATACAAGAAACTCATCCTGGACCAGATGGTCACATTCGGATTGCATCCGTTCTAACCAAAAACAAATTAATTAAAAGACCAATAACAAAAATCTGTTTTCCTCCAGGTAATGAACATCAAACCTCTGAAGACCCTGCTTCTACTGTACTGTAAACTACCAACATGAAGAATGTAACGAAGGATGTGCCTGGTTCCAGCGCTGTGAGTTGGAGCATAGCGGAGCTGAATGCTCGACTAAAACACTCCCAACTGGAGGCCATCCATCATCCACACCAACAAAAAACATCCGTTCTTCGGGGGGAGAATGTTGGCGAAAACATTCTTCCACCAACACCATTTATATACTTATCTTTGTATTTATGAAACACCTCTTTGCATTTATATATATGTACGAGTATCTACATTACAATTCGAACAACACTGTAGAATGAATCTCACTTAACATTTCAAATAACCAATTTAACCTACATTGGATTTAACATAATTTCGATTTGCACTTTACATTTATCATGTTAAATTGTTATAATTTAAAGACTTACATACTTACGGCAGTTTAGTGGTTCATTCTCATTTGCATCTTTACTCTCTTCTTGCATCTTTATTATTGTCTTAAAACATGCTACAAATCTCATTTACTTCTCTATCATTCTCTTGTATCTTTGCTTACAGCTGTTGAAATTTGTGGTATTGCCTTACTCTCGCCTAAACTCTCACTTATGACTCTCAATTACTCTCCGCGTGTGCGTTGGAATTTCGAGCAAATCTATTTGCATTCCATATGTAGGAACAGCTTCTTACGACGCTGCTTAAGCTGTCTTGTTCTTTCTGTTTGCTACACTCCGACGCACAGAACTCATTCTTGTACATCAATGTCTGCACTCACTCGGCAATGTTTGTATACAAACATTAATATTTATAAGTATTTATATGTACTTATTTTGTTTGATGTGAGGATAGACCTAGGTGTATTAGAACGACAGTGGCCAATGTTGGCATTTGCAATGAGTTCTAAAGTTACTCGAAACTTAACATTTTGTAGTTTAGATGGTAGATTCAAATGATTGAACCACTGCATCTCTCTCTCCTTTTTTGACTGCCAAGCTGTTCACATCACTAGCTAAGTATTGTTCCAGCATAATATGTATGATCGGTGTTTCATGCATTACAGCAACAAAGAAAATAATTTACAGAAAAATAAATTAACATTTTGTTTTTTAAACAATCGCGTTTTTAATTGATTACAATTCGAAAACTTTACGTACATTAATTGGTGCCGAAACCCGGGAATCTTTCGTGATTTATTGAACTTTTTCATTACAGTGGTTTTCTTGTGTGGAAGTGGTATAAAATATCGTGTCTTTGTTAATACCGTGCAACAAATTTCTGTGGTTAAATTTTAAAAATTAACATGAGCTCCCTTGATCATTTAATAAATTTGCAAAGGCATACATTGTCGGTGTTATTAAAATACCAAGAAAGATTTGATACCAAGACTAATTCGGAAATAACCTCCGGTTATTTGCAATCGCTTGCACAAAGGATTGATGATTTATTTAATGTGTTTGAAAGCCAACATAGTGAAATATTGCTGAAAATTCACGACGATGAAATAGATGCAACGGATGTTCCTTATTTAGGCGAAGATTGCTATTTTGAATTTTCTGAACAATATTTCACTTTCAAGGGCAAAATTATGGACAATTTGTCTCATCATAATGTTACATCACACCCTTTGTCAAGTACCTTTGTTGCATCTAGTGGTCGTGCGGACACCACAATTGGTATGGAGGCCAAACTTCCAAAAATTTCACTTCCCACTTTTTCTGGCGATTACATGGAATGGATACCTTTCCGTGACATATATGTTTCGCTTGTCCACAGTAACGATTCACTCACCAAAATTCAAAAATTCTATTACCTGAAGGGAACACTAGCCGGCGAAGCCGTAAATTTGATAAAAACTGTTTCTGCCGCAGAAGCAAATTATGAATCTGCTTGGTCTACACTAGAATCTAGGTATCATAACATGCGAATGGTAGTGGGCCATTTAGTGAACAAACTTCTTAATATTGGTAAATCCGATGACGGATTTCAGTCAACAAAAACATTGCTTGATTCCACGAAAGAATGTATATCATCTCTCGAAAATCTGGGCATAAGTACATGTAGTTGGGATCCATTGCTGATTCATATAATTTCTCAGAAATTAGATATTCAGAGCCGTAAAGATTGGGAACAATCTTTAAGGTCGTCAACTGAAATTCCAACTCGGGCAGAAACGTTTGAATTTCTAGAGAGGATATCTAGAACTCTCGAATCACTTCAAGATGAATTTCCACCCACAAGTTCACAAAGAATCACGAAAATTAATAAATCTTTTTCACAAACAAAAAAGGCTTCGGTTCATTCGGGCAAGTTTGTAAAACCAAATCATATAAAATGTTCTTATTGCGATAAAAATCATTCGCTTTCAAAATGTTTTAAATTTTTATCGCTTCCATTAGCAGCAAAAAATGACTTTTTGTCGGCTAAAAATATTTGTCGAAATTGTCTTACAATTGAGCATAATTTCAACAACTGTACATCTCCATTTCGCTGCATTATATGCAAGCAACAGCATCACACTGTACTTCACTCGGACAGACAAGGTAATCCTGATTCGAATTTAAATACGTTACCATCGTCTTCCGGAGCAAGTCGTGAAGTCAGTCCTCATATCACTTCATTCAATGCAACTTCATTCCAATCTGTGTTATTATACACAATTCGACTTTTTGTCAAAACAGATCGAGGTAATATTCCATTGAAAGCACTTTTAGATCCTGGTTCTCAGGGAAGTCTTATCACTGAGTCCGCGGTTCAACTTTTAGGACTCAAGAAAAATAGATCTCATTGCAGAGTTATAGGAATTGGGGATGGACATAGTAGTATTTCAAAATATTCAGTCGATCTTGACTTATTTTCACGTTTTGGCAAACTAGTGGTTACTTGTATTGCTTTGATACTTTCAAATCATTCCTCGTACACTCCAGAACCTTCCTCCAAGTATCTTTCAATGCCTAATATAACTATAGACAATTTGGCAGATCCATATTTCTACAAATGTGACGGAATCGACATGATCTTTGGCTCAGATATTTGTTCGAAAATTAAGATTCCTTCGGAATCATTTGTTCATGGAAATTTATTCTTCCAAAACACCTAAGAGTTGTTTTTCGATGGCAGTAGCCATTTAAACGATAATAAATCTCTAAACGAGGAACTCTGTCCAGGGCCTACCCTACAAAATGATCTACCTGCGGTTATGACGCAGTGGAGAAGACATAAAATAGCATTCAGTGCAGACATAGAGAAAATGTTTCGTCAAATTGACGTTCTTCCAGAACACCGTAGATTTCAGCAAATTCTATGACCTTAATACTGTTACCTATGGTACCGCATCTGCTCCCTAGTTGGCCATAAGAGTACTACAGCAACTGGCTCATGACTACGAATCGCAATATCCTCAAGCTTCCGAAGTTCTGTTGTCAGACTCATACGTTGACGACATTTTATCAGGCGCTGACTCTTTAGAAGACGCTGTTCTTTTGCATACAGATTTATGTACACTTCTAAGTAAAGGTGGTTGTAAATTGCGTAAATGGATTACAAATTCCAATGACCTTTTACAACAAATACCTGAGGACTTTAGAGATCCATCTCTTACTCTAGATTTTGACCGTGGAAATACGGTAAAAACCCTTGGTATTCAGTGGAATACCAAAGACGGTTGCTTTTTCTTTAACATTATTATGCCTGATACCTCCACTATCACGAAAAGGTCAATTCTTTCTGAAACAGCCAGTTTATATGATCCGCTTGGATGGTTAACTCCATCCACTGTTATGACAAAAGCTTTATTTAAAAGCCTCTGGGAAAATGGTCTTGATTGGGACGTTGATATACCCGATAAAATTAAGAACCAGTGGTTGAAGCACCGTGAGTCATTATCGGATTTAGCAAGACTACAAATTCCCAGATGGATAAAATGTTCAAAAGAGTCCAAGATTGACTTGCACTGCTTTTGTGATGCATCAACTGTGGCATATGCGGCTGTTGTATACTCTAGAATAGAGTCAGTTAATGGCACTGCGATTCACATATTACAGGCCAAATCCAAAGTATATCCCATAAAAACTGTCACTATACCACGACTAGAGCTATGTGCAGCAACTCTTTTGGTTAGACTTGTAGAAAAGGTTAAAAGATCATTAAACGAACTGAATATTGGAGAAACAGTGTACTGGAGTGACAGTTCAACAGTTTTGAGCTGGATACGTAAGTCATCTTCCAATTGGACTGTATATGTGGCGAATAGAGTGGCTGAAATTCAGCGTTTTAGTAAATCCCATAATTGGAGATATGTCCCTTCAGCATTGAATCCAGCCGATTTTGCCTCTAGAGGAATTTTCCCTAAGGATTTAGTCGAAAATAGAATTTGGTGGCATGGACCAAACTTTTTGTATAATTCTGCTTCTCTCTGGCCAACAAATTTATCAAATTTGTGTACCTCGGAAGAGCAAAGGAAAACTATAGTTTCATTTAACAGTTTGAACAAACTGTCATATCCTGAAATCCTTTTAAAATTACGAATTCTACTTCGTGTGACTACACTCTGTTTTAGATTTGCCTGCAACTGCAAAAATCCTAAACAAAGAATAACAAAACCTATAATGTTAAATGAGACAAACAAAACGCTACATGTGTATGTAAAACTAACACAAATAGTTGATTTTCCGGAAGAGCTCGCACAATTGTCCAGAAAGTGTGAAATTAAAAACAATTCTTTTTTAAAATTAATGCCATTTTTGGATGAAAATGGTATTATTCGCGTTGGTGGACGGTTACAAAACTCTTTTTTGCCGTATAACATGAAACACCCAATTTTATTGCCCAATCAAATCCCTTAGCCAGACTTATTATTTTAGATTCGCATGAGAAAACACTACATGGTGGTGTTACCCTGACAATGTCATACGTAAACCGAAAATTTTGGATTATTTCCGGAAATCAACTGGCAAAATCCGTGGTGCAAAAATGTGTTCATTGTTTTAAATATACTGCCAAGACTTCGCAGCAAATAATGAGAAATTTGCCTCATGTCCGTTTAAATGTTTCGAGGCCATTTAAACATAGTGGAGTGGACTATGCTGGTCCCATATCGATTAAATTAAATAATTACATCATCACTGAGATCGGCATATATTTCCAAGGGCTACATTTGTTTGTTTGTGTGTATGGTAACAAAAGCCATACACTTGGAAGCAGTTTCCAACTTAACCACAAATGCATTTCTGGCTGCATTTCGCCGATTTGTTTCAAGGAGGGGTGCCTGTACCGATATATTTTCAGATTGTGGCACAAATTTTGTTGGAGCCTCGAAGGAGCTCCAAGTACTTTACAATAAGAGTGAAAATTCATTGCCAGATGATCTAAGGTATTCCCTGAGTCTGAGTGGAACAAATTGGCATTTTATTCCACCTGCTTCGCCGAATTTTGGTGGCCTCTGGGAAGCAGGCGTTAAATCAACAAAATACCATCTAAAACGCATCACCAATGATCGAATTCTTAACTTTGAAGAACTGGCTACTCTATTATGTCAGACTGAAAGTTGTCTGAATTCACGTCCACTTGCTCCTTTGTCATCCGACCCTTCTAACTGTGATGCCCTGATGCCAGCACATTTTTTAATTGGTGAACCCACAAACTGCATCCAGGAGGAGTCGCTATTGAACAATAATATAAATCATCTCACTCGGTGGAAATGTGTCGAGAAAATGAAACAACACTTCTGGAAAAGGTGGCGAAATGAATACCTTAACCGTCTTCAAGCACGACCGAAATGTCTAAAACCTAAAGCTGAAGCCAAAGTTGGGGACTTGGTATTGATTGCTGACGAAAGGTGTGGCCCAGGGCAATGGCTACTTGGGCGAATACAAGAAACTCATCCTGGACCAGATGGTCACATTCGGGTTGTATCCGTTCTAACCAAAAACAAATTAATTAAAAGACCAATAACAAAAATCTGTTTTCCTCCAGGTAATGAACATCAAACCTCTGAAGACCCTGCTTCTACTGTACTGTTAACTACCAACATGAAGAATGTAACGAAGGATGGGCCTGGTTCCAGCGCTGTGAGTTGGAGCATAGCGGAGCTGAATGCTCGACTAAAACACTCCCAACTGGAGGCCATCCATCATCCATACCAACAAAAAACATCCGTTCTTCGGGGGGAGAATGTTGGCGAAAACATTCTTCCACCAACACCATTTATATACTTATCTTTGTATTTATGAAACACCTCTTTGCATTTATATATATGTACGAGTATCTACATTACAATTCGAACAATACTGTAGAATGAATCTCACTTAACATTTCAAATAACCAATTTAACCTACATTGGATTTAACATAATTTCGATTTGCACTTTACATTTATCATGTTAAATTGTTATAATTTAAAGACTTACATACTTACGGCAGTTTAGTGGTTCAATCTCATTTGCATCTTTATCAATCTCATTTGCATCTTTACTCTCTATTTGCATCTTTATTATTGTCTTAAAACATGCTACAAATCTCATTTACTTCTCTATCATTCTCTTGTATCTTTGCTTACAGCTGTTGAAATTTGTGGTATTGCCTTACTCTCGCCTAAACTCTCACTTATGACTCTCAATTACGCGTGTGCGTTGGAGTTTCGAGCAAATATATTTCCATTCCATATGTAGGAACAGCTTCTTACGCCGCTGCTTAAGCTGTCTTGTTCTTGCTGTTTGCTACACTCCGACGCACAGAACTCATTCTTGTACATCAATGTCTGCACTCACTCGGCAATGTTTGTATACAAACATTAAAATTTATAAGTATATGTACTTATTTTGTTTGATGTGAGGATAGACCTAGGTGTATTAGGTGTGGAAGTTTTTTAAACAATCGCGTTTTTAATTGATTACAATTCGAAAACTTTACGTACAAGCGCCTAAAGCTGCTGTCCACAGAAATGTGAGGAAGACAAAGTGGCACCTGTATGAGATGAATTTTAAAAAGGTCCTCATTTCTAAACTTCTTTATGAACCGAATGACAAAGCCGGTCTGGATAATCTGGTGGGCATATCACCACATCATTCAATAGTTCCCTTGAAGAAGCCTGTCCAAAAACAAGGTACAAGGATAAAACTAAACTGCAATGGTGGACTTCTGAGCTGACGGCAAGGAAAAAGACCTGCAACAAGCTATTCAACAAGGCGAAAGCTACTGGAGCCTTTAATGATTTGGATGCATATAAAGGGTAACTCAAGATCTATACGAAGGAGCTTAGGAAGGCGCAAAGACGCTCTTGGTATTCCTTCTGTGGCGAAATGGAAAAGGTCTCCGACGCCGCAAGGCTAAGGAAGGTACTATCCACTTCTCCTTATACAGTGGGGTATTTGCAGGATGAGGCAAACAACTGGACAAAAAAAAGCGAGCAATCGCTAAGTGTACTGCTCGACACACATTTCCCGGTGAACTCATCAACAGAACCCGAGGATCAACAGGACCAACTAGAGTACGAGTGGACTGCGAGCGTCGTTAGCTTGTTGATTGAGAAATCTAGAATAATCTGGGCTATAAACAGCTTTGAGCCCTTCAAGTCACCTGGACCAGACGGCATCGCTCCAGCAGAAATGCAGAAATTGTTAAAGTACATTATTCCCTGGCTGCAGAAAATTTATGTAGGCTATATTCGGCTGTCAAACATCCCGAATCGATGGAGGGATACCAAAGTGTATTCATACCCAAAGCGGGGAACATATCGCACACTAGGCCAAAAGACTTCAGAACAATTAGCCTATCCTCTTTCCTATTGAAAAGTCTGGTAAGACTTTTAGGTTATTTCATTAGGCAAAACCTGGATACAAAACTCCTGTCGGGGAACCAACATTCTTACAATAAGGGAAATTCTACAGAATCAACCCTGCACGAACTTGTGAGCACTATCGAATCGTCCCTACATTTCATAGAATTCACCATGGTGGCGTTTCTTGACATAGAATGGGCTTTTAACAACATACACCCAGATGCGGTAATCGCGGCAGTGTCACATCTCAAGGTGAACTCTAGCTTGATTACACTAATTTAAAGACTACTCAACAGAAGACGCATAACACCATGTCTAGGGTCCACAACTCTAACAAGGTTTGTAAACAGAGGGACCCCACAAGGAGGAGTATTGTCTCCACTAATTTGGAACCTAGCTGTGAATGAAATCCTGCTAGATTTAGAACGTTGTGCCTGCAAGGTCGTGGCATCTGCGGACGACCTGGAAATCGCAGTAAATGGCAAATTCGAAAACATCCTCCGAGATATTCTACAGGTGGCTGTGAACAAGTTGGCTAGATGGGCCAGAAGCAGCGGTTTGGGTGTTAACCCAAACAAGACAGAATTTGTTCTCTTTACTAGGATGAATAATGTCCCTCAAGTGGACCCTCCTCCTCGGATAAATGGAACAGATCTAGTCTTTTTTGAAAGTGCAAAATTTTTATTAATAATTTTGGATAGGAAACTGTCATTCAGACTAAACGTACTGGAACGTGTAAAGAAGGCCAACATCGCCCTGTATTCCTGCAGGAAGGCTGTAGAATCGCGGTGGGGCCCCTCTCCTAAAATTGTCCATTGGATATATATAGCAGTGGTTCGTCCAATACTGTTATATGGCATTGTGGTATGGTGGACGGCAACTGCAAACTAACTATCACAAACCTGCTATCAATTGTTCAGAGAACTGCCTGCCTGTGCATAAACGGAGCGTTAAGGACTACAGCGACTGAGTCTCTACAAGCCCTTCTCCATATACTGCCGATTAATGTTGTGGCGAGAGAAGTTGCATCCAAAGCGGCACTAAGATTAAACTGCCTGTCAATGTGGAGGTACAAGAACTACGGTCACATGAGGATATCAAAGTGTAGTGCTATGGTAACCGACCGAGTGGACTATATATCAATGGTGCGCACCTTTGAGAGGAACTACATCACAATGATATCAGCCAGGGATGAATAGGATGGCAGAATACCCGGAAATAGAAACTATCTCCACTTCTATACGGATGGTTCAAAGCTTGATGAAAAGGTTGGCTTCGGAGTACACTGTGAAGAACTTAATTTGGATATAGCTCACAGACTACCAGATACCTGCAGTGTCTATCAAACCGAAACAATGGCAATATGGGAAGTCTCCAAGTGGCTGATTCGGAACATAGTAACCAACACTGGCGTTGTCATTTAATCGGACAGCCAGGCTGCCATCAATTCTCTGGAGGTCACATCCCTAAATTCACAAATAGACCTCGACTGCCGCAGATCTCTTAACGAGATGGCTGAGCAGTTTAATATACACCTCATATGAGTGCCTGACAGGGACGTATCCGTATCCTTTTTTTAAACATAGGCATAAAGTATTTAAAATTTTCAAAATCACTCAAAATAAAAATGAAACACGAAAAATATTTGGAAAGCAGTTAAAAAAAAAAACAATTTAAAGCGTTAAAAATGTTAAAAGTAATAACAACTAAACATAACAAAAGTGCATGTTTCATGATTTTTTGATTGGTTCTAGCCAGACAAGAACCAATCACTGTCGTCACTGTTTTGATGATTCACTGGACTGACCAAACAGCCACACATTTCTGCTGAGAGTGAAATAATTGACATATTTCTTTAAAAAATTCGAAGATTACATTTTTAACTCTTACGTATTTTATTATAAAAAGTTTTAATGATCACCTACTAAATAACATATTTATATTTAGGAATACAATTCGAATAAAAAACTAAGGAACTTAACTTCCTTACCTACACAATAAACGCAACTTTTTAATTGTTTATCTTTGGTATTGAAAAAGGTTGGGCCCCCCCCTCGAACCAAAATCATGGATACGTCGCTGGTGCCGGGGCATAGGGATATCCCGGGGAACTGCAAAGCCGATGAACTTGCTAGGAAAGGCGCTTTACCAATTCGCGAAGACTTTGCATATATTGCTGCGCCACTATCCACGTGCAAGCTTTGGCTTAGGCGAGAGGCAATCAGGCAGTCCAACGAAAGATGGACATAAATCGGCACATGTAGGGTAGCTAGACAAATCTAGCCAAGGTATGACCTGAGAAGGTCAAAATATCTCCTCGCACTAGAAAGGAAAAGATTGTCTACGTTAGTATCAGTTCTGACAGGACACTGCCTGATCGGCGAATACGCCAGAAGATTGGGTATAAACTCCAATTACTTCTGCCGAAAACCTAACATAAACCTAGGGGGTAGATGATTATTATTATTATTATTATTATTATTATTATTATTATTATTATTATTATTATTATTATTATTATTATTATTATTATTATTATTATTATTATTATTATTATTATTATTATTATTATTATTATTATTATTATTATTATTATTATTATTATTATTATTATTATTATTATTATTATTATTATTATTATTATTATTATTATTATTATTATTATTATTATTATTATTATTATTATTATTATTATTATTATTATTATTATTATTATTATTATTATTATTATTATTATTATTATTATTATTATTATTATTATTATTATTATTATTATTATTATTATTATTATTATTATTATTATTATTATTATTATTATTATTATTATTATTATTATTATTATTATTATTATTATTATTATTATTATTATTATTATTATTATTATTATTATTATTATTATTATTATTATTATTATTATTATTATTATTATTATTATTATTATTATTATTATTATTATTATTATTATTATTATTATTATTATTATTATTATTATTATTATTATTATTATTATTATTATTATTATTATTATTATTATTATTATTATTATTATTATTATTATTATTATTATTATTATTATTATTATTATTATTATTATTATTATTATTATTATTATTATTATTATTATTATTATTATTATTATTATTATTATTATTATTATTATTATTATTATTATTATTATTATTATTATTATTATTATTATTATTATTATTATTATTATTATTATTATTATTATTATTATTATTATTATTATTATTATTATTATTATTATTATTATTATTATTATTATTATTATTATTATTATTATTATTATTATTATTATTATTATTATTATTATTATTATTATTATTATTATTATTATTATTATTATTATTATTATTATTATTATTATTATTATTATTATTATTATTATTATTATTATTATTATTATTATTATTATTATTATTATTATTATTATTATTATTATTATTATTATTATTATTATTATTATTATTATTATTATTATTATTATTATTATTATTATTATTATTATTATTATTATTATTATTATTATTATTATTATTATTATTATTATTATTATTATTATTATTATTATTATTATTATTATTATTATTATTATTATTATTATTATTATTATTATTATTATTATTATTATTATTATTATTATTATTATTATTATTATTATTATTATTATTATTATTATTATTATTATTATTATTATTATTATTATTATTATTATTATTATTATTATTATTATTATTATTATTATTATTATTATTATTATTATTATTATTATTATTATTATTATTATTATTATTATTATTATTATTATTATTATTATTATTATTATTATTATTATTATTATTATTATTATTATTATTATTATTATTATTATTATTATTATTATTATTATTATTATTATTATTATTATTATTATTATTATTATTATTATTATTATTATTATTATTATTATTATTATTATTATTATTATTATTATTATTATTATTATTATTATTATTATTATTATTATTATTATTATTATTATTATTATTATTATTATTATTATTATTATTATTATTATTATTATTATTATTATTATTATTATTATTATTATTATTATTATTATTATTATTATTATTATTATTATTATTATTATTATTATTATTATTATTATTATTATTATTATTATTATTATTATTATTATTATTATTATTATTATTATTATTATTATTATTATTATTATTATTATTATTATTATTATTATTATTATTATTATTATTATTATTATTATTATTATTATTATTATTATTATTATTATTATTATTATTATTATTATTATTATTATTATTATTATTATTATTATTATTATTATTATTATTATTATTATTATTATTATTATTATTATTATTATTATTATTATTATTATTATTATTATTATTATTATTATTATTATTATTATTATTATTATTATTATTATTATTATTATTATTATTATTATTATTATTATTATTATTATTATTATTATTATTATTATTATTATTATTATTATTATTATTATTATTATTATTATTATTATTATTATTATTATTATTATTATTATTATTATTATTATTATTATTATTATTATTATTATTATTATTATTATTATTATTATTATTATTATTATTATTATTATTATTATTATTATTATTATTATTATTATTATTATTATTATTATTATTATTATTATTATTATTATTATTATTATTATTATTATTATTATTATTATTATTATTATTATTATTATTATTATTATTATTATTATTATTATTATTATTATTATTATTATTATTATTATTATTATTATTATTATTATTATTATTATTATTATTATTATTATTATTATTATTATTATTATTATTATTATTATTATTATTATTATTATTATTATTATTATTATTATTATTATTATTATTATTATTATTATTATTATTATTATTATTATTATTATTATTATTATTATTATTATTATTATTATTATTATTATTATTATTATTATTATTATTATTATTATTATTATTATTATTATTATTATTATTATTATTATTATTATTATTATTATTATTATTATTATTATTATTATTATTATTATTATTATTATTATTATTATTATTATTATTATTATTATTATTATTATTATTATTATTATTATTATTATTATTATTATTATTATTATTATTATTATTATTATTATTATTATTATTATTATTATTATTATTATTATTATTATTATTATTATTATTATTATTATTATTATTATTATTATTATTATTATTATTATTATTATTATTATTATTATTATTATTATTATTATTATTATTATTATTATTATTATTATTATTATTATTATTATTATTATTATTATTATTATTATTATTATTATTATTATTATTATTATTATTATTATTATTATTATTATTATTATTATTATTATTATTATTATTATTATTATTATTATTATTATTATTATTATTATTATTATTATTATTATTATTATTATTATTATTATTATTATTATTATTATTATTATTATTATTATTATTATTATTATTATTATTATTATTATTATTATTATTATTATTATTATTATTATTATTATTATTATTATTATTATTATTATTATTATTATTATTATTATTATTATTATTATTATTATTATTATTATTATTATTATTATTAATATTATTATTATTATTATTATTATTATTTATTATTATTATTATTATTATTATTATTATTATTATTATTATTATTATTATTATTATTATTATTATTATTATTATTATTATTATTATTATTATTATTATTATTATTATTATTATTATTATTATTATTATTATTATTATTATTATTATTATTATTATTATTATTATTATTATTATTATTATTATTATTATTATTATTATTATTATTATTATTATTATTATTATTATTATTATTATTATTATTATTATTATTATTATTATTATTATTATTATTATTATTATTATTATTATTATTATTATTATTATTATTATTATTATTATTATTATTATTATTATTATTATTATTATTATTATTATTATTATTATTATTATTATTATTATTATTATTATTATTATTATTATTATTATTATTATTATTATTATTATTATTATTATTATTATTATTATTATTATTATTATTATTATTATTATTATTATTATTATTATTATTATTATTATTATTATTATTATTATTATTATTATTATTATTATTATTATTATTATTATTATTATTATTATTATTATTATTATTATTATTATTATTATTATTATTATTATTATTATTATTATTATTATTATTATTATTATTATTATTATTATTATTATTATTATTATTATTATTATTATTATTATTATTATTATTATTATTATTATTATTATTATTATTATTATTATTATTATTATTATTATTATTATTATTATTATTATTATTATTATTATTATTATTATTATTATTATTATTATTATTATTATTATTATTATTATTATTATTATTATTATTATTATTATTATTATTATTATTATTATTATTATTATTATTATTATTATTATTATATTATTATTATTATTATTATTATTATTATTATTATTATTATTATTATTATTATTATTATTATTATTATTATTATTATTATTATTATTATTATTATTATTATTATTATTATTATTATTATTATTATTATTATTATTATTATTATTATTATTATTATTATTATTATTATTATTATTATTATTATTATTATTATTATTATTATTATTATTATTATTATTATTATTATTATTATTATTATTATTATTATTATTATTATTATTATTATTATTATTATTATTATTATTATTATTATTATTATTATTATTATTATTATTATTATTATTATTATTATTATTATTATTATTATTATTATTATTATTATTATTATTATTATTATTATTATTATTATTATTATTATTATTATTATTATTATTATTATTATTATTATTATTATTATTATTATTATTATTATTATTATTATTATTATTATTATTATTATTATTATTATTATTATTATTATTATTATTATTATTATTATTATTATTATTATTATTATTATTATTATTATTATTATTATTATTATTTTATTATTATTATTATTATTATTATTATTATTATTATTATTATTATTATTATTATTATTATTATTATTATTATTATTATTATTATTATTATTATTATTATTATTATTATTATTATATTATTATTATTATTATTATTATTATTATTATTATTATTATTATTATTATTATTATTATTATTATTATTATTATTATTATATTATTATTATTATTATTATTATTATTATTATTATTATTATTATTATTATTATTATTATTATTATTATTATTATTATTATTATTATTATTATTATTATTATTATTATTATTATTATTATTATTATTATTATTATTATTATTATTATTATTATTATTATTATTATTATTATTATTATTATTATTATTATTATTATTATTTATTATTATTATTATTATTATTATTATTATTATTATTATTATTATTATTATTATTATTATTATTATTATTATTATTTATTATTATTATTATTATTATTATTATTATTATTATTATTATTATTATTATTATTATTATTATTATTATTATTATTATTATTATTATTATTATTATTATTTTATTATTATTATTATTATTATTATTATTATTATTATTATTATTATTATTATTATTATTATTATTATTATTATTATTATTATTATTATTATTATTATTATTATTATTATTATTATTATTATTATTATTATTATTATTATTATTATTATTATTATTATTATTATTATTATTATTATTATTATTATTATTATTATTATTATTATTATTATTATTATTATTATTATTATTATTATTATTATTATTATTATTATTATTATTATTATTATTATTATTATTATTATTATTATTATTATTATTATTATTATTATTATTATTATTATTATTATTATTATTATTATTATTATTATTATTATTATTATTATTATTATTATTATTATTATTATTATTATTATTATTATTATTATTATTATTATTATTATTATTATTATTATTATTATTATTATTATTATTATTATTATTATTATTATTATTATTATTATTATTATTATTATTATTATTATTATTATTATTATTATTATTATTATTATTATTATTATTATTATTATTATTATTATTATTATTATTATTATTATTATTATTATTATTATTATTATTATATTATTATTATTATTATTATTATTATTATTATTATTATTATTATTATTATTATTATTATTATTATTTTATTATTATTATTATTATTATTATTATTATTATTATTATTATATTATTATTATTATTATTATTATTATTATTATTATTATATTATTATTATTATTATTATTATTATTTATTATTATTATTATTATTATTATTATTATTATTATTATTATTATTATTATTATTATTATTATTATTATTATTATTATTATTATTATTATTATATTATTATTATTATTATTTTATTATTATTATTATTATTATTATTATTATTATTATTATTATTTATTATTATTTAT
Organism: Eudasyphora cyanicolor; assembly: GCA_963930755.1. NCBI lineage: Eukaryota > Metazoa > Arthropoda > Insecta > Diptera > Muscidae > Eudasyphora > Eudasyphora cyanicolor. The sequence continues at coordinate 150,470,009 of OZ005734.1, read as the reverse complement.
TATTATTATTATTATTATTATTATTATTATTATTATTATTTATTATTATTATTATTATTATTATTATTATTATTATTATTATTATTATTATTATTATTATTATTATTATTATTATTATTATTATTATTATTATTATTATTATTATTATTATATTATTATATTATTATTATTATTATTATTATTATTATTATTATTATTATTATTATTATTATTATTATTATTATTATTATTATTATTATTATTATTATTATTATTATTATTATTATTATTATTATTATTATTATTATTATTATTATTATTATTATTATTATTATTATTATTATTATTATTATTATTATTATTATTATTATTATTATTATTATTATTATTATTATTATTATTATTATTATTATTATTATTATTATTATTATTATTATTATTATTATTATTATTATTATTATTATTATTATTATTATTATTATTATTATTATTATTATTATATTATTATTATTATTATTATTATTATTATTATTATTATTATTATTATTATTATTATTATTATTATTATTATTATTATTATTATTATTATTATTATTATTATTATTATTATTATTATTATTATTATTATTATTATTATTATTATTATTATTATTATATTATTATTATTATTATTATTATTATTATTAATTTTTGTTTTGTTGTAGGATTATTATTTTATTTGTATTATTTAATATTAAATAATTA
>OZ005734.1:150439515-150469086 GCA_963930755.1 Eudasyphora cyanicolor | reverse complement strand
TATAATAATATTATTATTATTATTATTATTATTATTATTATTATTATTATTATATTATTATTATTATTATTATTATTATTATTATTATTATTATTATTATTATTATTATTATTATTATTATTATTATTATTATTATTATTATTATTATTATTATTATTATTATTATTATTATTATTATTATTATTATTATTATTATTATTATTATATTATTATTATTATTATTATTATTATTATTATTATTATTATTATTATTATTATTATTATTATTATTATTATTATTATTATTATTATTATTATTATTATTATATTATTATTATTATTATTATTATTATTATTATTATTATTATTATTATTATTATTATTATTATTATTATTATTATTATTATTATTATTATTATTATTATTATTATTATTATTATTATTATTATTATTATTATTATTATTATTATTATTATTATTATTATTATTATTATTATTATTATTATTATTATTATTATTATTATTATTATTATTATTATTATTATTATTATTATTATTATATTATTATTATTATTATTATTATTATTATTATTATTATTATTATTATTATTATTATTATTATTATTATTATTATTATTATTATTATTATTATTATTATTATTATTATATTATTATTATTATTATTATTATTATTATTATTATTATTATTATTATTATTATTATTATTATTATTATTATTATTATTATTATTATTATTATTATTATTATTATTATTATTATTATTATTATTATTATTATTATTATTATTATTATTATTATTATTATTATTATTATTATTATTATTATTATTATTATTATTATTATTATTATTATTATTATTATTATTATTATTATTATTATTATTATTATTATTATTATTATTATTATTATTATTATTATTATTATTATTATTATTATTATTATTATTATTATTATTATTATTATTATTATTATTATTATTATTATTATTATTATTATTATTATTATTATTATTATTATTATTATTATTATTATTATTATTATTATTATTATTATTATTATTATTATTATTATTATTATTATTATTATTATTATTATTATTATTATTATTATTATTATTATTATTATTATTATTATTATTATTATTATTATTATTATTATTATTATTATTATTATTATTATTATTATTATTATTATTATTATTATTATTATTATTATTATTATTATTATTATTATTATTATTATTATTATTATTATTATTATTATTATTATTATTATTATTATTATTATTATTATTATTATTATTATTATTATTATTATTATTATTATTATTATTATTATTATTATTATTATTATTATTATTATTATTATTATTATTATTATTATTATTATTATTATTATTATTATTATTATTATTATTATTATTATTATTATTATTATTATTATTATTATTATTATTATTATTATTATTATTATTATTATTATTATTATTATTATTATTATTATTATTATTATTATTATTATTATTATTATTATTATTATTATTATTTATTATTATTATTATTATTATTATTATTATTATTATTATTATTATTATTATTATTATTATTATTATTATTATTATTATTATTATTATTATTATTATTATTATTATTATTATTATTATTATTATTATTATTATTATTATTATTATTATTATTATTATTATTATTATTATTATTATTATTATTATTATTATTATTATTATTATTATTATTATTATTATTATTATTATTATTATTATTATTATTATTATTATTATTATTATTATTATTATTATTATTATTATTATTATTATTATTATTATTATTATTATTATTATTATTATTATTATTATTATTATTATTATTATTATTATTATTATTATTATTATTATTATTATTATTATTATTATTATTATTATTATTATTATTATTATTATTATTATTATTATTATTATTATTATTATTATTATTATTATTATTATTATTATTATTATTATTATTATTATTATTATTATTATTATTATTATTATTATTATTATTATTATTATTATTATTATTATTATTATTATTATTATTATTATTATTATTATTATTATTATTATTATTATTATTATTATTATTATTATTATTATTATTATTATTATTATTATTATTATTATTATTATTATTATTTATTATTATTATTATTATTATTATTATTATTATTATTATTATTATTATTATTATTATTATTATTATTATTATTATTATTATTATTATTATTATTATTATTATTATTATTATTATTATTATTATTATATTATTATTATTATTATTATTATTATTATTATTATTATTATTATTATTATTATTATTATTATTATTATTATTATTATTATTATTATTATTATTATTATTATTATTATTATATTATTATTATTATTATTATTATTATTATTATTATTATTATTATTATTATTATTATTATTATTATTATTATTATTTATTATTATTATTATTATTATTATTATTATTATTATTATTATTATTATTATTATTATTATTATTATTATTATTATTATTATTATTATTATTATTATTATTATTATTATTATTATTATTATTATTATTATTATTATTATTATTATTATTATTATTATTATTATTATTATTATTATTATTATATTATTATTATTATTATTATTATTATTATTATTATTATTATTATTATTATTATTATTATTATTATTATTATTATTATTATTATTATTATTATTATTATTATTATTATTATTATTATTATTATTATTATTATTATTATTATTATTATTATTATTATTATTATTATTTATTATTATTATTATTATTATTATTATTATTATTATTATTATTATTATTATTATTATTATTATTATTATTATTATTATTATTATTATTATTATTATTATTATTATTATTATTATTATTATTATTATTATTATTATTATTATTATTATATTATTATTATTATTATTATTATTATTATTATTATTATTATTATTATTATTATTATTATTATTATTATTATTATTATTATTATTATTATTATTATTATTATTATTATTATTATTATTATTATTATTATTATTATTATTATTATTATTATTATTATTATTATTATTATTATTATTATTATTATTATTATTATTATTATTATTATTATTATTATTATTATTATATTATTATTATTATTATTATTATTATTATTATTATTATTATTATTATTATTATTATTATTATTATTATTATTATTATTATTATTATTATTATTATTATTATTATTATTATTATTATTATTATTATTATTATTATTATTATTATTATTATTATTATTATTATTATTATTATTATTATTATTATTATTATTATTATTATTATTATTATTATTATTATTATTATTATTATTATTATTATTATTATTATTATTATTATTATTATTATTATTATTATTATTATTATATTATTATTATTATTATTATTATTATTATTATTATTATTATTATTATTATTATTATTATTATTATTATTATTATTATTATTATTATTATTATTATTATTATTATTATTATTATTATTATTATTATTATTATTATTATTATTATTATTATTATTATTATTATTATTATTATTATTATTATTATTATTATTTTATTATTATTATTATTATTATTATTATTATTATTATTATTATTATTATTATTATTATTATTATTATTATTATTATTATTATTATTATTATTATTATTATTATTATTATTATTATTATTATTATTATTATTATTATTATTATTATTATTATTATTATTATTATTATTATTATTATTATTATTATTATTATTATTATTATTATTATTATTATTATTATTATTATTATTATTATTATTATTATTATTATTATTATTATTATTATTATTATTATTATTATTATTATTATTATTATTATTATTTATTATTATTATTATTATTATTATTATTATTATTATTATTATTATTATTATTATTATTATTATTATTATTATTATTATTATTATTATTATTATTATTATTATTATTATTATTATTATTATTATTATTATTATTATTATTATTATTATTATTATTATTATTATTATTATTATTATTATTATTATTATTATTATTATTATTATTATTATTATTATTATTATTATTATTATTATTATTATTATTATTATTATTATTATTATTATTATTATTATTATTATTATTATTATTATTATTATTATTATTATTATTATTATTATTATTATTTTATTATTATTATTATTATTATTATTATTATTATTATTATTATTATTATTATTATTATTATTATTATTATTATTATTATTATTATTATTATTATTATTATTATTATTATTATTATTATTATTATTATTATTATTATTATTATTATTATTATTATTATTATTATTATTATTATTATTATTATTATTATTATTATTATTATTATTATTATTATTATTATTATTATTATTATTATTATTATTATTATTATTATTATTATTATTATTATTATTATTATTATTATTATTATTATTATTATTATTATTATTATTATTATTATTATTATTATTATTATTATTATTATTATTATTATTATTATTATTATTATTATTATTATTATTATTATTATTATTATTTTATTATTATTATTATTATTATTATTATTATTATTATTATTATTATTATTATTATTATTATTATTATTATTATTATTATTATTATTATTATTATTATTATTATTATTATTATTATTATATTATTATTATTATTATTATTATTATTATTATTATTATTATTATTATTATTATTATTATTATTATTATTATTATTATTATTATTATTATTATTATTATTATTATTATTATTATTATTATTATTATTATTATTATTATTATTATTATTATTATTATTATTATTATTATTATTATTATTATTATTATTATTATTATTATTATTATTATTATTATTATTATTATTATTATTATTATTATTATTATATTATTATTATTATTATTATTATTATATTATTATTATTATTATTATTATTATTATTATTATTATTATTATTATTATTATTATTATTATTATTATTATTATTATTATTATTATTATTATTATTATTATTATTATTATTATTATTATTATTATTATTATTATTATTATTATTATTATTATTATTATTATTATTATTATTATTATTATTATTATTATTATTATTATTATTATTATTATTATTATTATTATTATTATTATTATTATTTATTATTATTATTATTATTATTATTATTATTATTATTATTATTATTATTATTATTATTATTATTATTATTATTATTATTATTTTATTATTATTATTATTATTATTATTATTATTATTATTATTATTATTATTATTATTATTATTATTATTATTATTATTATTATTATTATTATTATTATTATTATTATTATTATTATTATTATTATTATTATTATTATTATTATTATTATTATTATTATTATTATTATTATTATTATTATTATTATTATTATTATTATTATTATTATTATTATTATTATTATTATTATTATTATTATTATTATTATTATTATTATTATTATTATTATTATATTATTATTATTATTATTATTATTATTATTATTATTATTATTATTATTATTATTATTATTATTATTATTATTATTATTATTATTATTATTATTATTATTATTATTATTATTATTATTATTATTATTATTATTATTATTATTATTATTATTATTATTATTATTATTATTATTATTATTATTATTATTATTATTATTATTATTATTATTATTATTATTATTATTATTATTATTATTATTATTATTATTATTATTATTATTATTATTATTATTATTATTATTATTATTATTATTATTATTATTATTATTATTATTATTATTATTATTATTATTATTATTATTATTATTATTATTATTATTATTATTATTATTATTATTATTATTATTATTATTATTATTATTATTATTATTATTATTATTATTATTATTATTATTATTATTATTATTATTATTATTATTATTATTATTATTATTATTATTATTATTATTATTATTATTATTATTATTATTATTATTATTTGTTGACGCCACGAATGGTCAACTTTCCGTGACGTACCTGTTGCTGTTGTGATGGCTGATGCGGCTGCCAACTTCGTGGGTCTTTCCACCTCTTACCCTTTGCCTGCGGTGTCTTCTTATGACCCTTTCGTCACTCACGACACTGTTTGGAAGCACGGGGCAGTCTCGATGGCGCACAGTATAAACCGTTGTCCCAGGTCAGGCACAGTAAATAAGACACAAACCACTGTTTTGTTCTTTTCGCCTGGTATGGCTCACCACCACACTTGATTTTGTAAAAAAAAAGAAACACAACTAATAGTTTTTACGGCACTCTTCAAACGTGCTTGAATTCTTTTTTTTATTTCAAAAAAGTCACTTTAATTCGATTAGTGGCACAATGGGTATTTTTGATCTTCTTCGCGTTAAACTTCTGTCTCTTTTGCTGTTCACTTTTTGATTGAAAGCCCAAGTCCTCCAACTCACTTCTGACCGCCTTTCAAAAAATGACGTTGGGCACGGCAAAGAGACAGCTGTTTACAAGGGGACCGAGAAGTGCGCACTAAACACAGCTCGAGGGTAGGGATGTCAGTGCAGAAAAAATGAGATTGCACTGAACCGGTTTGAGTGCGAACATCCCGGCCCCCTTGCACGAATAGTGCAAAATAATTATTCTAACTTATAATTAAATGGAATTACAAACAATAATAAAAAATGTGAGGCAATTCAGTGCTAATTTCAATCATGAGAGGTTTGGTTAAGAGGAAGCATCCTGGTCAACAGGTCAAATTCCTAGATCAACTAGTTGTGCTATGTTTAAGTTGTTTTTGTTATCTCTTAACCAAACCTCTCAGGGTACAAAATACAGGGACAGTAACTTAAAATAAATTCATATTATCTTACTCTATATCAGACGATAACTTCTCTCAGGGACAGTGGTAACATTCAATCAATCTCGCTGTAAAGGTGCATTTTTCCAAAGAAGGAGTAGCCAAATATTGTTTTTTGGCTAAACGGCAGTCCCTCGTCTGGTTGGGGCAGTCCCATATATACCTTGTGGGCCACGTCGTTTCCGAGAATTATGGAAACTGGACGAGACTCGTAAAAATCGAGGCCTGCCATCTCGTCTGACTCGTATTCCTCCACGATGCTACCATATACACAGTCTCGGCCTGGAATGTAGACCGGTGGGCCAGTTCTCACCTCCATGGACGCTGTCATCGTTAGTGTTCGGTTATGCCGGCTGGACAGCTGCAGCTTGACATAGGCCTGATAGTCGGGAATGTCCATGGGGAAGTTAGGGGCGTTAATAAGAACCTGGCTGTGGTCCAGATTCGGGTCCAGCATTACCCGCAACATGTAGGTCTCTTCATCCACCTGAGGTCGGTGTGCTCGGACGGTCGCTGTCATTGGCATCCACTCATAGACCGATTCGTCGATAGGGTGGATTAACGAGTGATGTCGGACCCGACACTCCTGGCACCGGTGTCTACTGCGGCAATCTCTTGCCTGATGGGAGAGCCCTAGGCAGTTAATACAGGCGTGGTACCGGTTCACAGCGTTTAACTTCTCCGTTGGTGGTAGGGCCAGAAAGCGACGACAGTGCCGGAAACCGTGTCTCGTCTCGCACAAGGGGCAGCGAAATTCCTCATCGAACTCCATGGCTAATGGAAACAGAAAAGAGGTATGAGTACGAATATAATTAATGGTGGTGAAGGCTACGAGACAGACACACAAGGGGTTAGTTAGAGTAGGATATCGTCAAATAGAGCGGGGCAGTAGTACTAATTTGTGAATCGGACGACTAATGACGCCTGATTGAGTTTTCAAGTCGACCACTCTGACATGCTTATCAGGTCCATGATACAATTTCGTGACACGCCCGAGGCGCCAATCATTTAGACCACCAGCTTCATTACGCAACACTACAAGATCGTTCTCTTGTATGTTGGTTTGAGGCATTTTCCATTTGTTTCGTTTTTGCAACTCTTTCAAATAGTCGGATTTCCAACGCCTACAGAATTCTTGCTGGAGCACTTTAAGTCGCCTCCAGCGATTCAAAAGGGCTGTTTTAGATGGAAATATTTCTGGTTCTGCTGGAGTCAATAAAGCAGATCCTACTAGGAAATGGCCTGGGGTCAGAACTCCTAGATCATTTACGTCTTCGGACAAAGGAGTCAGGGGTCTAGAGTTTAGGCATGATTCAATAGAGGACAAAATAGTACTAAGCTCCTCAAACGTATGTTTGACCTGGCCAGAGATCTTTTTAAGGTGTGTCTTGCAACTTTTGACTCCAGCCTCCCACAACCCTCCCATATGAGGCGCAGAGGCTGGAATAAAATGCCATTCTAGCTTTTGGAACCCATATCGAGAAATGGCTTCCTCTTTTAGCTCAGAGACAACTTTTTGGAATTGAGCCTTTATTTCTCGGGCGGCTCCTACAAAGTTTCTCCCATTGTCAGAGTGGATTTTATTAGGACATCCACGACGAGAGATGAATCGAGTCAGTGCTGCTAAGAAAGCTGGGGTAGACAAATCGCTCACGGCCTCCAAATGTATGGCTTTGGTGGCGAAACAGACAAAGAGGCAGATATATCCTTTGGTAAGTCTGCACCCTCGACCAGAAAAGGTCTTTATCTCAAATGGGCCAGCGAAATCAACACCTGTGTTAGCAAAGGGACGACTTAATGTTGTCCTTTCAGTTGGAAGAGCTGCCATTATCTGCCCTTGAACGTTTTTACGGGCAAGGACACATTCTCTGCAATTATGGATATGTGTTTTGACAAGATTTTTCAATTTAGGTATCCAGCATTCAAGCCGAACTGTGGCTACCATTAGACGTATACCTCCGTGAAGGGTCAGCTTATGTATGAAGGCAATGTAAAGTTTTGCGAGTCTGCTTTTGTGGGACAGAATGACAGGGTGTCTCTCACTATACGACAGAGACAAAGTAGATCCTAAACGACCATTTGCTCTAATAAGCTGATCCTTGTCTATGAATGGGGTAAGGGACAAGAGGCTACTTTTCGGTCCGATAGGCCTTTTCTTGGTCAGATTTTCATATTCGTCAGAAAAGTGGATTTTCTGAGACATTGTCATAAGACGGGTTCGAGCGAACGCTAATTCTTCGCTTGACAATCTGACGCTTGTGTATATGCCCCTTTTCTTTGAGCTTGAATGTGTGGCTTTGAAGAAACGGAAAATGTAGCCAACTACGTGAATAGCTCGAGAAAGACATGAAAATTGGTCTAGGAAGTCTTCGATATCTGCTGATCTAGCTACATAAACTTTTACGGGTTTTGCTTCCAAACTAGTTTCTGGAATATCTGTTTTAGAGGGCCAGAAAATATGATTTTGCTTTAACCATGGGGGTCCATACCACCAAAGAATATTCTCCTTTAGCTCTAAAGGAGTCAGCCCCCGGGTTGCTAGATCAGCGGGATTATCGTATGTGGAGACATGTTTCCAATTATTTTCCACCTTTTCGTGGATTTTCGAAACCCTATTTGCTACAAAAGTTGTCCAGCTATGAGATGGTTTTTTCAGCCAGGCCAACACAATTGTTGAGTCAGACCAGAAAAATTGCGAACCTTTGTCTACTTGAACTTGGGGCAGAAAAGCATGAACTAACTCTGACAACAACAAAGCTCCACATAACTCTAGCCTTGGGAGAGAGACTTTTTTGATTGGAGCTACTCTCGATTTGGAAACCAACAGGCTGGTGAAAACTCTATTTTCTACCTCGATTCTTGCATATAATGCCGCGGCGTAAGCTAACTCCGACGAGTCACAAAACCCGTGTATTTCAATCTTACATCGTGGCGAATATCGAATCCATCTTGGGATATGAATTGAGTCAATTTCTTTATACTTATCGATAAAGTCCTTCCACTTTACAAGGGTCAGAGGTTTCAGTTGGTCATCCCATTTTATGTCGTCAAGCCATAATTGTTGCATTAACACTTTTGCTGTTATTACAACTGGCGCTAGCCAACCTAACGGGTCAAACAACCTGGCTATTACAGACAAAACTTCTCTTTTCGTGAAAGACTGTTTGTTTTGTATTTTCTCTGTTACAAAGTAGAAAGAGTCAGAAACAGCATTCCACCTAATTCCCAAGGTTTTCGCAATACTTTTATTGTCGAAATCTAAAAATTCGCAATTTAATAAGTGTTCACGGGGCAGACCTTCAAGTATTTTCTTGTTGTTTGATGTCCATTTTCTAAGCAGGAAACCCGCTGACATCAATATGGCTTCTAATTGCTTTCTAGCATCTATTCCCTCTGAGACAGAATGAGTTCCTACCAATGCATCGTCAACATACATATTTTCCCTTAGAATTTTTGCTCCTACAGGAAAGCGACTTTCTTCGTCTTCTGCCAATTGCAGTAAAGTTCGTAGGGCCAGATATGGGGCACAATTTACGCCAAAGGTAACTGTGCGCAACTGGAAATCTTTAACTTCTTCATCTTGTGACGATCGGAACAGAATTCTTTGATATTTGGCATGTTGAGGATTTATCAGAATTTGTCTGTACATTTTTGAAATGTCAGCATTAAAGACAAATTCATACAAGCGCCAGTTCAAAATAAGTGATATTATATCTTTCTGAAGTACTGGGCCAACAAATAAAAAGTCATTTAGACTTTTCCCATTAACTGACGGGCAAGAGGCGTTAAAAACAACCCTCAGTTTAGTCGTAGCGCTTTCAGGCTTAAAAACACCATGATGAGGCAGATAGCAATAATCTTCTGAGCTTCCATTTGGGGCTTCTACTTGCTCCATATGTTCTAGAGTCAGATATTCATTTATTACCTCGTCATACATTAATTTGAAGTCTGGTTTTCTAGACAACGATTTCTCATTTCTGAGGAATTGGCTCAAAGCCACGAATCTATTCGATCTAAGCGCCATATTCAATGGCGGGGCCGATTTGAATGGTAAGTCCACGACGTACCTTCCATCTGGCTTACGAACAGTTGTTCGTCTATATATTTCTTCGCATCGCTTATCATCTTCCGAGACAGTGTGCTCCCTTGGAACTTCTTCTATCTCCCAGAACTTAGCCAGTTGATCATTGATCGAAACTCTTGTACAATGAGAAACTCGAACTATACGCTCCGAAGTCCTATTGTTCGTTGGGCCAGTCACAATCCATCCAAAGACTGTCTCCTGAGCCACAAGCGAGCCAAGAATTCCATGTTCTACTCCATTAAGTAGAATTATGGGATACAAGCTACCCCCTATAAGAAGATCTACTGGGCCAGTTTTATAAAATCCTGGGTCAGCAAAGTTTAATTTCGGCAATTGATAACTCGAAATATTATCAAACGAATGTGTTGGGACATTACCCGTTACGTCTTGGACAACTAGCGCATCTATATCTATCGAAAATGTTGGTGTTCCTATTGAACTCAATGTGAAGCAAGCTATTGCCGAACATCTCGCTAAAGTCTCCCCACCTAAGCCTGTGATGTCGGCTGCAATTGGTTTTGTTGGCAATTTCAAAAGTTTCTGAATTCTCGCAGAAACGAACGTATCATCTGAGCAAGGATCGATTAAGGCACGAAGTTTATAGGACTGACCTTCTTTTATAATTCTAACCCATGCTGTAGCTAACAATGTTTTATTTGAGACCGAAGTATGAAATGTATTTACATTTGCCGACGTCGAAGGTGAATCAGAGGACTGTAAATTCTGATTCTGCGAACTTTGAGTCAGATTACTTGTCTCATTTGATTCTCTTGTCTCACTTTTCTGAACAACATTGTTTCTATGGAGAAGTGTATGATGTTTCATATGACATTTTGAACAAGTATTTTTGCTTGTGCAAGTGGCAACCATGTGACCCTGGGCCAGACAATTGAGACAACTATTTACTCTTCTAACCGAAGCAAGTCTGTTCTTGAAGTCCATACTCAGAAACTTTGGACAAGATTTTAAAACATGTGCCCCTTTACACAAAGTACACTTCTGGCTGTTTACCTTTGTATGATGAACCCTAAACTGTTTTGATCTATCAAAATTAGGTTTCTGACGAGGGCCAGAATCGTTAGTGCCCATCATATCAGACACACTTTCTAAGGCTTTGAATCGTTCGGTTAGAAATTTATCCATTTCATCCCACTTAGGCAGCTCAGTCTGCTTCGAAATTGATTGTTCCCATAGGGACAGAGTCAGTTTTGGTAATTTCGATGAGCATTGGTAAACAAAAATTGGATCCCAAGATCCTATATCGATTTTATAAAGTCTTAGGACAGCCATACAGTTAGAGATTTCTCTCTGAAGCTTTTTGAGGCAACTCGCTGATTCCTGAGTGCATTGGGGCAAACTGAATAATGTTCTAAGCTGATTATTTATGAGAATACGCTTATTCTCATACTGATTTTTTAAATTTTCCCATGCTATCTCAAATCCTTCAGCTGTTAATGGTATATTTCTATTGATTTCCCTTGCCTCCCCCGCTGTCTTTTGAAAAAGGTGATATAATTTTTCAACTGAGCTCAATCTCTTATTATTAACATATATCGCTGTGAATAAATCCCTGAAGCTGGGCCAGTTCACATAGTCACCATGAAAAATTTGCGTATCACACGGAGGGACAGAAATCGAAGAACTACTCTTTTGGCCTGATTGGGTTGTAGGAACTTTTATGCTATCCTTCCATTCCCCAATAATCGAAAGACATTTTATGTAACTATCATGTACTTCTACTTTCTTATTTTTGATAGTTGTCTTATCTGTTTTCATGCAGTCCGGGTCAGTAATACATTTTTTGTAGATTTCCTTCCAATCTGTCCACAAATTTTGAACTTCCTGCTTTTCTCCCTCCAGTGACATCTCATTATATTTAGTGGCATCAGAATCTTTCAGTTGCTTCTCATAAGCAAAAATTTCATCGCATTGAATTAAATATTGCTCTAAAAGTCCCATTGTAGAGGTAGACATTGGAAGCAAAAACAAAAATTTTTGATCTTAAAAATTTTTTATTGAACCACTGTTCAAGCTAAATGGGGTCAGTTTGTTTCCAGTACCGGAAAATGTATAATTTTGCTAAATAAAATTCCCAGAATTCTCTTAACCTTTTGAAATAATTTCTAATAGAAATTATGGAAAGAGATTCTATTATTATGGGGAAAGCAAAACGTTTCTTTGAAATAATTCCAACTGCGATTTTTTAAGAAAATTTTGCTTTGGGCCACTGTTCCAAATTTTTACGACTCTTTTCTCAATTTAAAACAAAATTTCCAAATAATTCTCCAAAAAAAAATTTCCAAAAAATTTTTCAAAATATTTCCACTAATTCTCAATAGCTTTACAAATTTTCCAATAAGTTTTTATATATTTAAAATCTTTCTCAAAAGAAATTCAATAAATTTGCTTTTTGATCCACTGTGCGGAAGTAAAGTCGAGTCACTCCAAATATTTTCAAAAATAAAGAAATATATTTTATTTTTTCTTCATCAACGTGAGACAAATTTATTTTTTTTTTTCAATATTTATTCTCTAATTTGAGACAGATTTCGTGACAATTCAATATTTAACGAGACAAATATTTTGATATTTGTTCACCAATGTGAAACAAATTTATTTGCAATGAGCCAAAATATTTTCTCTTTAAATGTGTCGATATCGTTTTTTATGTTTACGACCACTGTGTATGTAAACTGTTAATAAGGTTGTAGTTGGGTTAGTTATTTACATAAAATTTTAGTTTCATATATTAGCCAAAATAAATTTCCAAAAAAAATCCGTCGATACCACTGCTTTTCTAATGCAATCTATTTCTTAATTTTTCTTTCCCTTTATTATGTGACAAAAATCAAAATCCAACCATGTATGTACATATGTTACTTTCGTTTTGTTATGTACATGTATACATACATACATATGTTTTCCTTTTCTTGAGACAGAATGCAATATCCAAACAAGATCTGCTAAGTTGCCTTCACTTTGCTATGTACGTATGTGTGTGTTTCTTTTCTATCAGTGTTCTCACCAAATTTTGCCCATGCAAACTGTGAGACCAAAGAAAACACCAAATATTGTGTTCAATAACACAAAAACAAACGCAGAGGCAAAAGAAAAGGAATGTAAATGAATGCCGGTTTGGCAGAGCAACAATGTAAATATATGCCGGTTTGGCAGAGCAACAAATTCTTCCAACAAGAATTTGTGGGGAAGGGGTAGTGTGTGTTGTACTGAAACCAACCACCAAATTTTGCGTTCAACCAAAAACGCCGATCGCGTACAACAACAATCGTCACCAAATGTGACAGAGACAGGCAAGCAAAACACAAAGCAAAGGGGCAAAGC
Organism: Eudasyphora cyanicolor; assembly: GCA_963930755.1. Lineage (NCBI taxonomy): Eukaryota > Metazoa > Arthropoda > Insecta > Diptera > Muscidae > Eudasyphora > Eudasyphora cyanicolor. The sequence goes on along the minus strand of OZ005734.1, from coordinate 150,454,603 downwards.
AAAAACAATTTGCACGTATGCACATCAACAAGTAACAGTTATGCAAAACTGTTACTTTTTGTGTATTTAGAAACTTTGCCTTAACTCAAACTATTGCGTAATACAATTTTATTACGCAACAAAGTTTTTGGAATAGGGACAGGGATCTAGGGTCAGTGTCTCCAATCACCACACAAAAAATAGCAAAGATGTACGTACCTTTATTTCTCGAATCACTTGCTGGTACTTGTGAGACGGCTGCTGAGGACCATATGTTGACGCCACGAATGGTCAACTTTCCGGGACGTACCTGTTGCTGTTGTGATGGCTGATGCGGCTGCCAACTTCGTGGGTCTTTCCACCTCTTACCCTTTGCCTGCGGTGTCTTCTTATGACCCTTTCGTCACTCACGACACTGTTTGGAAGCACGGGGCAGTCTCGATGGCGCACAGTATAAACCGTTGTCCCAGGTCAGGCACAGTAAATAAGACACAAACCACTGTTTTGTTCTTTTCGCCTGGTATGGCTCACCACCACACTTGATTTTGTAAAAAAAAAGAAACACAACTAATAGTTTTTACGGCACTCTTCAAACGTGCTTGAATTCTTTTTTTTATTTCAAAAAAGTCACTTTAATTCGATTAGTGGCACAATGGGTATTTTTGATCTTCTTCGCGTTAAACTTCTGTCTCTTTTGCTGTTCACTTTTTGATTGAAAGCCCAAGTCCTCCAACTCACTTCTGACCGCCTTTCAAAAAATGACGTTGGGCACGGCAAAGAGACAGCTGTTTACAAGGGGACCGAGAAGTGCGCACTAAACACAGCTCGAGGGTAGGGATGTCAGTGCAGAAAAAATGAGATTGCACTGAACCGGTTTGAGTGCGAACATTATTATTATTATTATTATTATTATTATTATTATTATTATTATTATTATTATTATTATTATTATTATTATTATTATTATTATTATTATTATTATTATTATTATTATTATTATTATTATTATTATTATTATTATTATTATTATTATTATTATTATTATTATTATTATTATTATTATTATTATTATTATTATTATTATTATTATTATTATTATTATTATTATTATTATTATTATTATTATTATTATTATTATTATTATTATTATTATTATTATTATTATTATTATTATTATTATTATTATTATTATTATTATTATTATTATTATTATTATTATTATTATTATTATTATTATTATTATTATTATTATTATTATTATTATTATTATTATTATTATTATTATTATTATTATTATTATTATTATAATTATTATTATTATTATTATTATTATTATTATTATTATTATTATTATTATTATTATTATTATTATTATTATTATTATTATTATTATTATTATTATTATTATTATTATTATTATTATTATTATTATTATTATTATTATTATTATTATTATTATTATTATTATTATTATTATTATTATTATTATTATTATTATTATTATTATTATTATTATTATTATTATTATTATTATTATTATTATTATTATTATTATTATTATTATTATTATTATTATTATTATTATTATTATTATTATTATTATTATTATTATTATTATTATTATTATTATTATTATTATTATTATTATTATTATTATTATTATTATTATTATTATTATTATTATTATTATTATTATTATTATTATTATTATTATTATTATTATTATTATTATTATTATTATTATTATTATTATTATTATTATTATTATTATTATTATTATTATTATTATTATTATTATTATTATTATTATTATTATTATTATTATTATTATTATTATTATTATTATTATTATTATTATTATTATTATTATTATTATTATTATTATTATTATTATTATTATTATTATTATTATTATTATTATTATTATTATTATTATTATTATTATTATTATTATTATTATTATTATTATTATTATTATTATTATTATTATTATTATTATTATTATTATTATTATTATTATTATTATTATTATTATTATTATTATTATTATTATTATTATTATTATTATTATTATTATTATTATTATTATTATTATTATTATTATTATTATTATTATTATTATTATTATTATTATTATTATTATTATTATTATATTATTATTATTATTATTATTATTATTATTATTATTATTATTATTATTATTATTATTATTATTATTATTATTATTATTATTATTATTATTATTATTATTATTATTATTATTATTATTATTATTATTATTATTATTATTATTATTATTATTATTATTATTATTATTATTATTATTATTATTATTATTATTATTATTATTATTATTATTATTATTATTATTATTATTATTATTATTATTATTATTATTATTATTATTATTATTATTATTATTATTATTATTATTATTATTATTATTATTATTATTATTATTATTATTATTATTATTATTATTATTATTATTATTATTATTATTATTATTATTATTATTATTATTATTATTATTATTATTATTATTATTATTATTATTATTATTATTATTATTATTATTATTATTATTATTATTATTATTATTATTATTATTATTATTATTATTATTATTATTATTATTATTATTATATTATTATTATTATTATATTATTATTATTATTATTATTATTATTATTATTATTATTATTATATTATTATTATTATTATTATTATTATTATTATTATTATATTATTATTATTATTATTATTATTATTATTATTATTATTATTATTATTATTATTATTATTATTATTATTATTATTATTATTATTATTATTATTATTATTATTATTATTATTATTATTATTATTATTATTATTATTATTATTATTATTATTATTATTATTATTATTATTATTATTATTATTATTATTATTATTATTATTATTATTATATTATTATTATTATTATTATTATTATTATTATTATTATTATTATTATTATTATTATTATTATTATTATTATTATTATTATTATTATTATTATTATTATTATTATTATTATTATTATTATATTATTATTATTATTATTATTATTATTATTATTATTATTATTATTATTATTATTATTATTATTATTATTATTATTATTTTATTATTATTATTATTATTATTATTATTATTATTATTATTATTATTATTATTATTATTATTATTATTATTATTATTATTATTATTATTATTATTATTATTATTATTATTATTATTATTATTATTATTATTATTATTATTATTATTATTATTATTATTATTATTATTATTATTATTATTATTATTATTATTATTATTATTATTATTATTATTATTATTATTATTATTATTATTATTATTATTATTATTATTATTATTATTATTATTATTATTATTATTATTATTATTATTATTATTATATTATTATTATTATTATTATTATTATTATTATTATTATTATTATTATTATTATTATTATTATTATTATTATTATTATTATTATTATTATTATTATTATTATTATTATTATTATTATTATTATTATTATTATTATTATTATTATTATTATTATTATTATTATTATTATTATTATTATTATTATTATTATTATTATTATTATTATTATTATTATTATTATTATTATTATTATTATTATTATTATTATTTATTATTATTATTATTATTATTATTATTATTATTATTATTATTATTATTATTATTATTATTATTATTATTATTATTATTATTATATTATTATTATTATTATTATTATTATTATTATTATTATTATTATTATTATTATTATTATTATTTTATTATTATATTATTATTATTATTATTATTATTATTATTATTATTATTATTATTATTATTATTATTATTATTATTATTATTATTATTATATTATTATTATTATTATTATTATTATTATTATTATTATTATTATTATTATTATTATTATTATTATTATTATTATTATTATTATTATTATTATTATTATTATTATTATTATTATTATTATTATTATTATTATTATTATTATTATTATTATTATTATATTATTATTATTATTATTATTATTATTATTATTATTATTATTATTATTATTATTATTATTATTATTATTATTATTATTATTATTATTATTATTATTATTATTATTATTATTATTATTATTATTATTATTATTATTATTATTATTATTATTATTATTATTATTATTATTATTATTATTATTATTATTATTATTATTATTATTATTATTATTATTATTATTATTATTATTATTATTATTATTATTATTATTATTATTATTATTATTATTATTATTATTATTATTATTATTATTATTATTATTATTATTATTCTTGTTTTTGTTTTTGTCTTTTTGTTTTATTCGATCTGCTTTCATAGTACATATTTTGTTCTTGTACTCAGGCTCAAGATCGTTATTGTTGTTTTCAGTATATGAAAACAACTTTGTTAAAAATTAAAGAAGAAGTAAGTGACATGTATTAGGGGCGGTTGTAATGGTTGGATAGACAGATCTGTTTCGGGAGCCACCAAACTCCCATTATCAATATCCTTATTACAACGATTACTTCAGTCGAAATTATTAAATATATACGCACAGCCAAGTATCATTAAACGAGAACTGTTTGCTAAAAGCGCATATCTTCAAAAAAAGACAATTCAGTAATCATCGTCCCTCGTACAGAATTCACACGAATGATTTGCTGTAGTTGACTATGCAACAACAACGTATTTGGTCGTGCCCTACCATTTCTTCTTGTTTTTGTTTTTGTCTTTTTGTTTTATTCGATCTGCTTTCATAGTACATATTTTGTTCTTGTACTCAGGCTCAAGATCGTTATTGTTGTTTTCAGTATATGAAAACAACTTTGTTAAAAATTAAAGAAGAAGTAAGTGACATGTATTAGGGGCGGTTGTAATGGTTGGATAGACAGATCTGTTTCGGGAGCCACCAAACTCCCATTATCAATATCCTTATTACAACGATTACTTCAGTCGAAATTATTAAATATATACGCACAGCCAAGTATCATTAAACGAGAACTGTTTGCTAAAAGCGCATATCTTCAAAAAAAAGACAATTCAGTAATCATCGTCCCTCGTACATGCACCAACTTCCACTCTCGTGAGTCTTTACAATGTAAAGAATTCACACGAATGATTTGCTGTAGTTGACTATGCAACAACAACGTATTTGGTCGTGCCCTACCATTTCTTCTTGTTTTTGTTTTTGGCTTTTTGTTTTATTCGATCTGCTTTCATAGTACATATTTTGTTCTTGTACTCAGCTCAAGATCGTTATTGTTGTTTTCAGTATATGAAAACAACTTTGTTAAAAATTAAAGAAGAATAAGTGACATGTATTAGGGGCGGTTGTAATGGTTGGATAGACAGATCTGTTTCGGGAGCCACAAAACTCCCATTATCAATATCCTTATTACAACGATTACTTCAGTCGAAATTATTAAATATATACGCACAGCCAAGTATCATTAAACGAGAACTGTTTGCTAAAAGCGCATATCTATCCTATCCTTATTACAACGATTACTTCAGTCGAAATTATTAAATATATACGCACTCCCGAAACAGATCTGTCTATCCAACCATTACAACCGCCCCTAATACATGTCACTTACTTCTTCTTTAATTTTTAACAAAGTTGTTTTCATATACTGAAAACAACAATAACGATCTTGAGCCTGAGTACAAGAACAAAATATGTACTATGAAAGCAGATCGAATAAAACAAAAAGACAAAAACAAAAACAAGAAGAAATGGTAGGGCACGACCAAATACGTTGTTGTTGCATAGTTCAACTACAGCAAATCATTCGTGTGAATTCTTTACATTGTAAAGACTCACGAGAGTGGAAGTTGGTGCATGTACGAGGGACGATGATTACTGGAATTGTCTTTTTTTGAAGATATGCGCTTTTAGCAAACAGTTCTCGTTTAATGATACTTGGCTGTGCGTATATATTTAATAATTTCGACTGAAGTATTCGTTGTAATAAGGATATTGATAATGGGAGTTTGGTGGCTCCCGAAACAGATCTGTCTATCCAACCATTACAACCGCCCCTAATACATGTCACTTACTTCTTCTTTAATTTTTAACAAAGTTGTTTTCATATACTGAAAACAACAATAACGATCTTGAGCCTGAGTACAAGAACAAAATATGTACTATGAAAGCAGATCGAATAAAACAAAAAAGACAAAAACAAAAACAAGAAGAAATGGTAGGGCACGACCAAATACGTTGTTGTTGCATAGTCAACTACAGCAAATCATTCGTGTGAATTCTTTACATTGTAAAGACTCACGAGAGTGGAAGTTGGTGCATGTACGAGGGACGATGATTACTGAATTGTCTTTTTTTGAAGATATGCGCTTTTAGCAAACAGTTCTCGGTTTAATGATACTTGGCTGTGCGTATATATTTAATAATTTCGACTGAAGTAATCGTTGTAATAAGGATATTGATATGGGAGTTTGGTGGCTCCCGAAACAGATCTGTCTATCCAACCATTACAACCGCCCCTAATACATGTCACTTACTTCTTCTTTAATTTTTAACAAAGTTGTTTTCATATACTGAAAACAACAATAACGATCTGGAGCCTGAGTACAAGAACAAAATATGTACTATGAAAGCAGATCGAATAAAACAAAAGACAAAAACAAAAACAAGAAGAAATGGTAGGGCACGACCAAATACGTTGTTGTTGCATAGTCAACTACAGCAAATCATTCGTGTGAATTCTTTACATTGTAAAGACTCACGAGAGTGGAAGTTGGTGCATGTACGAGGGACGATGATTACTGAATTGTCTTTTTTTGAAGATATGCGCTTTTAGCAAACAGTTCTCGTTTAATGATACTTGGCTGTGCGTATATATTTAATAATTTCGACTGAGGTAATCGTTGTAATAAGGATATTGATAATGGGAGTTTGGTGGCTCCCGAAACAGATCTGTCTATCCAACCATTACAACCGCCCCTAATACATGTCACTTACTTCTTCTTTAATTTTTAACAAAGTTGTTTTCATATACTGAAAACAACAATAACGATCTTGAGCCTGAGTACAAGAACAAAATATGTACTATGAAAGCAGATCGAATAAAACAAAAAGACAAAAACAAAAACAAGAAGAAATGGTAGGGCACGACCAAATACGTTGTTGTTGCATAGTCAACTACAGCAAATCATTCGTGTGAATTCTTTACATTGTAAAGACTCACGAGAGTGGAAGTTGGTGCATGTACGAGGGACGATGATTACTGAATTGTCTTTTTTTGAAGATATGCGCTTTTAGCAAACAGTTCTCGTTTAATGATACTTGGCTGTGCGTATATATTTAATAATTTCGACTGAAGTAATCGTTGTAATAAGGATAATGATAATGGGAGTTTGGTGGCTCCCGAAACAGATCTGTCTATCCAACCATTACAACCGCCCCTAATACATGTCACTTACTTCTTCTTTAATTTTTAACAAAGTTGTTTTCATATACTGAAAACAACAATAACGATCTTGAGCCTGAGTACAAGAACAAAATATGTACTATGAAAGCAGATCGAATAAAACAAAAAGACAAAAACAAAAACAAGAAGAAATGGTAGGGCACGACCAAATACGTTGTTGTTGCATAGTCAACTACAGCAAATCATTCGTGTGAATTCTTTACATTGTAAAGACTCACGAGAGTGGAAGTTGGTGCATGTACGAGGGACGATGATTACTGAATTGTCTTTTTTTGAAGATATGCGCTTTTAGCAAACAGTTCTCGTTTAATGATACTTGGCTGTGCGTATATATTTAATAATTTCGACTGAAGTAATCGTTGTAATAAGGATATTGATAATGGGAGTTTGGTGGCTCCCGAAACAGATCTGTCTATCCAACCATTACAACCGCCCCTAATACATGTCACTTACTTCTTCTTTAATTTTTAACAAAGTTGTTTTCATATACTGAAAACAACAATAACGATCTTGAGCCTGAGTACAAGAACAAAATATGTATTATTATTATTATTATTATTATTATTATTATTATTATTATTATTATTATTATTATTATTATTATTATTATTATTATTATTATTATTATTATTATTATTATTATTATTATTATTATTATTATTATTATTATTATTATTATTATTATTATTATTATTATTATTATTATTATTATTATTATTATTATTATTATTATTATTATTATTATTATTATTATTATTATTATTATTATTATTATTATTATTATTATTATTATTATTATTATTATTATTATTATTATTATTATTATTATTATTATTATTATTATTATTATTATTATTATTATTATTATTATTATTATTATTATTATTATTATTATTATTATTATTATTATTATTATTATTATTATTATTATTATTATTATTATTATTATTATTATTATTATTATTATTATTATTATTATTATTATTATTATTATTATTATTATTATTATTATTATTATTATTATTATTATTATTATTATTATTATTATTATTATTATTATTATTATTATTATTATTATTATTATTATTATTATTATTATTATTATTATTATTATTATTATTATTATTATTATTATTATTATTATTATTATTATTATTATTATTATTATTATTATTATTATTATTATTATTATTATTATTATTATTATTATTATTATTATTATTATTATTATTATTATTATTATTATTATTATTATTATTATTATTATTATTATTATTATTATTATTATTATTATTATTATTATTATTATTATTATTATTATTATTATTATTATTATTATTATTATTATTATTATTATTATTATTATTATTATTATTATTATTATTATTATTATTATTATTATTATTATTATTATTATTATTATTATTATTATTATTATTATTATTATTATTATTATTATTATTATTATTATTATTATTATTATTATTATTATTATTATTATTATTATTATTATTATTATTATTATTATTATTATTATTATTATTATTATTATTATTATTATTATTATTATTATTATTATTATTATTATTATTATTATTATTATTATTATTATTATTATTATTATTATTATTATTATTATTATTATTATTATTATTATTATTATTATTATTATTATTATTATTATTATTATTATTATTATTATTATTATTATTATTATTATTATTATTATTATTATTATTATTATTATTATTATTATTATTATTATTATTATTATTATTATTATTATTATTATTATTATTATTATTATTATTATTATTATTATTATTATTATTATTATTATTATTATTATTATTATTATTATTATTATTATTATTATTATTATTATTATTATTATTATTATTATTATTATTATTATTATTATTATTATTATTATTATTATTATTATTATTATTATTATTATTATTATTATTATTATTATTATTATTATTATTATTATTATTATTATTATTATTATTATTATTATTATTATTATTATTATTATTATTATTATTATTATTATTATTATTATTATTATTATTATTATTATTATTATTATTATTATTATTATTATTATTATTATTATTATTATTATTATTATTATTATTATTATTATTATTATTATTATTATTATTATTATTATTATTATTATTATTATTATTATTATTATTATTATTATTATTATTATTATTATTATTATTATTATTATTATTATTATTATTATTATTATTATTATTATTATTATTATTATTATTATTATTATTATTATTATTATTATTATTATTATTATTATTATTATTATTATTATTATTATTATTATTATTATTATTATTATTATTATTATTATTATTATTATTATTATTATTATTATTATTATTATTATTATTATTATTATTATTATTATTATTATTATTATTATTATTATTATTATTATTATTATTATTATTATTATTATTATTATTATTATTATTATTATTATTATTATTATTATTATTATTATTATTATTATTATTATTATTATTATTATTATTATTATTATTATTATTATTATTATTATTATTATTATTATTATTATTATTATTATTATTATTATTATTATTATTATTATTATTATTATTATTATTATTATTATTATTATTATTATTATTATTATTATTATTATTATTATTATTATTATTATTATTATTATTATTATTATTATTATTATTATTATTATTATTATTATTATTATTATTATTATTATTATTATTATTATTATTATTATTATTATTATTATTATTATTATTACAGTTCAGCTGTGACTCTCGAAGCATACAGATGTGCCAGTTTTCTACACGCATAACCGCGACAGCCTTTTTTCTTCTTATTTTTGTTAGTGCTAAAAGTGACTCAACAGAAAAAAAAACATGTCAACTGCAGAATCTGCTATTGCATTGTGCAGTAACTGCAATAAACCGTTTACTGCTGCTGATTTCGTGTGGTGTCACTCCTGCAATAGGAAATTTCACTTCGGCTCCTGCACTACTCTTGCAGAAAACACCTACAACTCAATGAGTGCGCAGAAAAAAACTGATTGGAAGTGTCACATATGCAAGCCACGAACAAAATCCCCAAACAATGTGTATAAATCTTTCATATACACTGGTGCAAACCAAACACCAACTATTACAGATGCCGACGCAATGATTAAGCAGACAAACCACGCACAACAAAAACAGCAACGAGAAGAGGATGACAACGAGGATGACCAAGCAGAAAACAGCAAGCGATTCAAACAAACAACAAAATCAATGGGCACCAATACCGATCATACAACTGAGAAACCCAGTGTGAGCAGCGCTGTAATAACTGCATCGACAGCCTTTAACAACAACAACATCGAAATACCCAACATCGTTGTAAGTCAACAAAGTGAAATATCGGTACTACAGTCGGCAATTCAAACCACGTTACAAAAATCTTTGGAAACTTTTTCGAATTCAATAATGCAACAAATGAGCAATAATATGTTGGTAATAACGACCACAATTAATGAAGTGAAACAACAAGTGTCTGAAGCATTAAATCAAATAAACGTTTCGATAAATACATTAACAACACAAGTAAATGAACTGAAAATTAAAGATTCTGAGAAAGAAAAACAGATTGAATTAATGGAAAAACGCATACAACAATTAGAACAAAAAAATCTAGACAAAAACATTGAAATAAATAATGTGACTGACACGAATATAGCGCCTCATACAGTCATCAAAAAAATTGCTGCTTCTGTTGGCAACGAATATAGCGCCTCATACAGTCATCAAAAAAATTGCTGCTTCTGTTGGCATTGAAATTACTGAGGCAGACATAAACAATGCTCGTCGCATTAGGAACAACAAAATAATAGTGGAGTTCTCCAATAGAAACATGAAAAGAGAATTATTTCAACGGCTAAAGGGTCGACGAATGAGCAGTAGCTTACTGTATGAAGACGAAAACAATAAAAACGAATACTTCATATACATAAACGACGAACTCACTGCATACAATAGGCGGCTTTTATGGATGGCCAAAACCAAAGCAAAGGAATGTGGTTGGAAGTTTGTTTGGGTCCGAGGTGGGCATATACTCGTTAAAAAATCAGAAAATTCCTCTTCAATAATAATAAATAATGCTGCTGATATTGAGTCGATTTCAATTTAAACTGTTAATAAATAAAAAATACAAAATTATTTACAACATTTCAAACCTTTTTCATATTTTTTTCTCTTTTTTTGTACAAAAAACGAACCAATCTAATCATAACCGCGAACAAACAAATATTTAAAATCAAGAATAATTAATAAACAAAAATATACTCATCTCTCATTGAGATCAAAAGATAAAATAACTAACAAGAAATTACAAATTATATACAGAAAATAAATTCTATAAATATAAAAAATGAATTCAATGTGCGATATAATAAATGATTTTAATGAATTACATGAACAATATTTGAAATATCCCATTACATTTATACACATGAATATAAGATCCTTACGAAAACATTTCAATACTCTAATTACATATATCAATAACATAATAAACAAAATACACCTAATAATACTTACAGAAACAAACATAACAAATGAAGAAATCCATTTGTACAATATAAATGGTTACAGCGCAGTCTTCATAAATAGAGAAGGCAGAGGTGGGGGTATTGCAGTGTATATTAACGAAAACATAAACTATGAACAAACAACAATAAATGTATCATCGTTTGAAACGATTGTGCTAAACCTAAATATGAGAAACAATAAATCCATCGCTCTCCTCCCGGTATACCGTCCACCAAACCAAAGCAAAACAACATTCGTAAATGAGCTAGACTCAATTATTAACGAACGCAGCAGAAAGCAAGAGATTATATTAATAGGAGACATGAACATTAACATAAAAAATAACTCAACAACAACAACAAAATACCTAGATATGCTGTCGTCAAACGGACTTCAATGCATGGTGACGGAGACTACGAGAGAAGATGCAAACAACAAAGCCAGCACTTGCATCGACCATCTCTTCGTACGTGCCAACGTCGGGACTAGCAATGCATATGCAGCAGTGGTTACAACAACAATAACCGATCATTACGCGATATTTGGATGTATGAAAACAGAAGAACGCACAGTGGATACGAAAGATACAAATTTAGAAGAGAATACAGTGTTCTCAGAATATTCTGAAATTAAGGGCACAGATTTAAATTTAAAAAAAATAAACAACTCACAAGTGAACCGTCTCATAAGAGAAATTAACTGGAATGAAGTGCTAAATCAAAATAATAATACAAATGACATTTTTAATGCTATTCATAAAATTTTTTGTGATATATATGAAAAATCCATGAGTGTGCAAAATAAAAAAATAAAAAAAAGAAACCCACATCCTTGGCTCAGCGAAGAATTATTGAAATGCTGCGATATACGGGATAAGCTTAATAAAAAATGGCAAAAAAACAAAAATAATAAATTAAATCAAAAAATTTATAAAATCTACAATAATAAATTAAATAAAAAAATAATATCTGCAAAGAATGCATATAATATGAATCAATTTATTGTTAATAGAAACAATATAAGAGGAACGTGGCAACTGATTAACGAGATAACGGGCAAAAAAACAAACAATATTGACAGTATAATAAAAAAAATTTCCGAAATGAAGAAATCTCAAATCTAACCGAAAAATTCTCAAAGAAATTTAATGATAATGTAATAAAAATTGTACACAACTATGACATAAAGACAATGAGAAATGTTAATAGAACCATACCAAATACAATTTATATAAATCTGGTAAATGAGGAAGAAATCCATAATATTTTAGCTAGACTTAACATTAGAAAAAGTGCTGGAGCAGATGGAATCAGGGCCATTGATCTGATAAACAATTGTTCATTTCTAACACCCATAATTACAAAACTGATTAACTCTAGCCTAATGGAAGCGGAAATACCGAAGAAGCTCAAAGAATCAATAATTCGACCGATTTTTAAAAGTGGAAATAAAAGTGATTGTAACAATTATAGGCCAATATCAATCCTACCAGTTTTGGAAAAAGTCCTAGAAGAAGTTGTGACTACAAGAATAAATAACTTCTTTGTTAAATACAAAGTAATCGATAAAAAACAGTTCGGATTCCAAAAAGGCAAAAATATAAATAAATTGCTTGGCCTTTTCTCAAATTTTGTGAACCAAAATCTAAGCAACAACATACAATGCCTTGCCTTATTCATTGACTTTAGCAAGGCATTCGATACACTTTCACATACCGAACTTATCGATACCCTCGAAAGAAACGGAATACGAGGTCAATGTCTTAATTGGTTCCAAAACTATCTTATGCTTCGAACTTATCGTGTCAAAATCGGAGAGGAACTAAGCGAAAAAAAAGATGTAAAATATGGAGTTCCACAAGGTTCTAAATTGGGTCCTATTCTATATATTCTTTACGCAAACGATATGTTGAAACAGCTTAAAGAAAGCACTCCATTTGCCTACGCAGACGATACTGCAATAGTAGTTGCTAACAAGTGCATTCACACCGCCACAATCACTTTGCAAAGGGAGTTGAATATAGTCTCAAGATGGTGTCATGATAAAGGGCTTATAATTAACGCATCCAAAACTAAAATCATGCACTTCAGACACCGACACATACCTCAGTCAAACATCCCCTTAATTTTCCATAACATGGACTGTCTACACACCGACGGTAATATGCTAAACGACCAATGTTCAACATCAATTGAAATGGTAGACACATATAAATATCTAGGCGTTCACCTGGATTCCAATTTTCAATGGAAAGTACACATTAATAACCTTCAAAAGAAACTTCGAAAAACACTGTACTCACTTTACCACCTTAGCAGATGCTCTCCGTATTGGGTGGTAAAACAGGCGTATTTCTCATTAGCCGAATCCTACCTCAGGCATGGTATAACTGCATGGGGAACAGCATCACATTGCAGAACTTTGCAACAAACTCAAAACAGATTTATTAAACTACTAAACAACAATCTCAAACATTTAAAAAATAATGGTAACTCACAAAACGTCAACAGAAACATCCAACTCATATCAAATCAACAAACAACTAATACAGCTTACACAAACACCGCAATTTCAAACAACAATCGCCAAATTGATAACACAAAACAAATCTACAGAGATCTAAAGATATTAGATATCGACGGATTATACAGAACATCAATCACCTGCGAATTTCATTCTGATACCGACATTCTTACACGTATTGATCACCAACAAAATACAAGAAACAGGGCACAAGGACGCTACAAAATTCCTAAATTCCGTAACAATTATGGAAACAATTCACTATCTGTCACATTACCCGCAACTCTAAATATGCTACCACACCAGCTTCTAAATTTAGCTAAAACTTATAATTGGAAAAAGAAAATTAAATTTTTTTTCTTACAATAATTGTTAATTAAATTTATGCTCTCGTTACTAGATTATAAATAT